>CAEGAD010053876.1:0-70057 GCA_903067055.1 Poeciliopsis paucimaculata
TCTCTGGTTTTGAAAATGGGCCGACAGCTCTAAGATCGTGTACTTGCGCTGGGACTTACACTAAGGAAATGAGGAAGAGAGGGTTAGTGGAAGCACCGGAGTTTAGCCTTTTTTCATTCAGTGTCAAAAACAGAAAGAGAAAAAGGCCGGAAGAAACGATAAAGCCGATAATTGAAATGAAGTCGATAGTTTTAATTTATCGTTCGATTAATCGATTTATTGTTTATCGCGACAGGCCTAATTATGCATCCCAGAAGTATTTTATTTAAATGATTACTGTTTTTTTAAAGTTATGGATAAAACACTCTTTTATTTACTTATTGAATATATTTTATTTGCAGAGTGATTTTTGTTCAGCTGCAGAAGTTTTGGAGAGACTGAGCTGCTTCATCACTGTTTGTTCATAGTCATTTGGTCTGTTGCAGCTCTGGGAGAAGAAACTTTATAACGGTTTTGTTTCTATGAGCCCTGCTGCTTCTGAAAGAAACATTACAAAAAAATACACCCAGCAAGGGGCAAATAAAGTTTCCAAATCTGAAGAAGAACTCTTATGTGTTTCATGAGTGCAGCAATGACGTCCCAGTATCGTACCAGCGTCCTACACCGCCTTCTCGATGAATTTAATTATTTTTGGGGTTATTTGTTCAGCTTTCTGACCGTCAGGCTCATCCAGGTTGGTAGTTGTGCGCTGCTTTACCTGCTGTCTGACCGCTCCGGATGTCTTCGTTTTCTGCAGTGAGCCTCGGTGTAGCCAAACTCTGTCAAGTGTTTGTTTCTTAAATGTTATATTAGATTCGTTGTGTTGATGCATTGTGTCGTGCTTCACCCCAAGGTAATTCTCCGCAGCAACACGCAAACGTCCCCATTCGCTCAGAACGTTAAAGTTCCACACGACAGGATTTGTTGCTGCGCGCTTGCGCAGTGTGAAGGAGGAGATGAGCTGCGCACGCAGGCTGAGAAGTGAGATACAGGTGATCGTTTTGGTGTTCGGCGATCACCGATCATACACTTTTTCACGGAAATCGGCCGGTTATGATCGGTGGCCGATCGATCTAGTTTTCATACTAAAAAAATTGGATTTTCAGTTTTTATTCGTACAGAAGCAGCAAGACAAACCACCATTTTCAGTCTACAAGTATTATGTATTTGCAATAATGAATGCAACGTTTCTCATCTGTAATTATTAAAACGAATTGTTGTGTCGACAGATTTAACATGCGTTCTGGGAGAAATTTGATATGATTTTAACAGTAGTAAGCCTCTGGTAGTTTGGTGTCAGAATAATTGATAAAATCAGCTTGTTTACAACCAAAGATCAATAAAAAATTGCCGAAGCGGAATATAATAGGCTTGCAGCACAGTTTAACTCTGCCAAAGCTCATTAAGTGGCGATATTGAATTATTGCCCTCTGTAATCCATAACGGAGTCGCTCGATGCCTTTGATCTCAGGGTGATGAGGTTTTTATTTCCAGCTTTTACTTCATGTTTTGAAACAACTCTGCTGGGTAAATCTTAACATACAAGCCACCTACGAGATTTATTAACTTTCTGAGCTGTCAGTCATATAATACCCTCATTCTCCTCCTCTTCCTCATCGGGAAACGGTTTTCCCACAGTGTTTTACTTCAAAAGCTTCACCGCGTCTGCTGGTTCGCCTCGTTATCGCAGACAGCGCTTAATTTCACACCAGATTTGGCTGTGTAGTGTGTTAATATATTTCAAAAACAGGGAACAAAGGAAAAATAATTACACTGTAGAAAGTGCTGAATGACTGAAGGGAATGTAATCTGGAGGTGGACTGCAGGAAATGAGGTGTGGCTTTAAATTAAATGTCAATTTTTATGGTTTCTGTTTAAGTTGAGTTCAGATGCAAAGTTTTATGAAGAAGTTTAGGGAGAACCTGGATTCTGCTTTTGTTTTTGTGATTTCTTTGGAACCAAAATAACAGATTTATTGGTTATATGTTAGAAAGTTTGCCATATTTGTGCTTATGTACGATGGTAAATGTGACTTATAACTTCACATCAAGAGGGTGAAACAGCAGACTAGTAGAAGTAAGAAATACTGCCACCTGCAGGTGGGAGTTGGCCTCTCTTACAACCAAAGTTTTTGACCATTTCTACTGAAAATTTGCAATAAAATCACTGTTATGCTTTAGTAGGAAGTAAATGTGGGAATCTGTTAATTTTACATGAATTTCCAAGGTAGCAAAACAGCTAAAAACTGGAGGGACTGTGTAGCGGCCTTCTCTTCTACTTTCCAAAACCAAAAGTTCCAACAAAGGCAGTGGGCGGTAACTGGTGGTTTGATTTGCACTCACTTCTGACTTGATTGTTTTGAAAAAATACATAAAAGTGGAGACAAATAATTACTAAAAATGTCTTGCAACTTAGTCGAAAATGAAAATATTCTTAATTTGAGGTTGGAAGCTCTAAAAAGTGGTAAAAAAAATAATTTACAAAACCTCCTGTCAAGTTAATACCAGACATTTACCAAATAATACACCTCCACCAAACACCCAGTGTGTTCTTAATTACTCAAATTAATGGGAGGGTCTAACAAATAACAACGTAATCTAAACAATTCCAAATATAGAAATTACAAATTTTGGTTCTAAACTAACTTAAATATATTCTAATTGCCCAAAGAAAAAAACTAAATTGGTAGAAATTACAATTCACAGAAGTTTCCATAAATGGCCACAACAGACCGATTCATGTAATTTGGCGTCTGGAGTCTATATGTCCACATAAAGAGCTTTGGCGGGCCAGATTTGGCCCCCAGACCTCAAATTTCACACATGTAAAGTTACCAAATATTGAATCCAGGACTAAAACAATTAATAGGATTAATCGATTATTTAAATAATCATCAGATTCATCATTAACTGGAGTATACAGATGTTAGAAAAAGTCTGATGGGTGAAAAAACAACATATTCAAAGCTGTAATTAAGCTCAAATTGTATAAGATTCAGCTTTGTACAAAGTTAAGAGACCACTTAAAATGATCAGTTTCTCTGATTTTACTCTTTACAGGTTTATGTTTGAGTAAAATGAACATTGTTCTTTTATTCTATGAACTACTGACATGTTTCTGAAATTCCAAGCAAAAATTTAGTTTATATTTGCAGAAAATTAGTGTTGGTCAAAATAATGAAAAGATGCAGATCTCTCAGACCTCATTTAATGCAAAGAAAACAAGTTAATATTCATTTAGAAACAACAATACTAATGTTTTAACTCCGGAAGAGTCAGAAATCAATATTTGGTGGAAAAACCAGGAGGTTTTCAATGGGTTCAGTGCAGTGAACTCTTAGTTTTTTACAGAGCTGTATTTATTTTACATTTAAGATAAAACACTTTCGTCTGTCAATATGTTTTATCCTCAACTGGTGTTTTAGCTTAATCCAAATCAAATTTACTCAAGGAATGATTGCATTTCAGGTGATAAAATTTTTATTTTCTTATTTAAAAAATAAAAAGTTTTTTTTTTTTTTTTTTTTTTTTGCATCTCAATGTATTTCTTATTTAAAAATGGTAAAATTAAAATCTGTAGAATTTTTTCCAATCGATTAATTAATCGTCAGCGTAGTCGATTACTAAAACAATCATTAGCTGCAGCCCTAATTGAATGTTTATCTGTTTAAACAGATAAACCACGTTATATAATTGGTAGGTTGCCATGTTTGGGTGTGATCTGTGCAGAAACATCCATTCATAACGACGCGAGCGAACTCGGTTCTTAATCTCTCTTCTTCGCCTCTGTGTGACTCTCGATTCCTGCGGTTTTATGTGCAGGATACCTGCTGAACGCGGTGGTGCACGCGGTGTTCCCACCGATGTTAGGTTGTGTTTTAATTGAGGAGAGTTCATCCATGAAGAGCAGCTGAAAGCTGACTGATCTGCCCCAGCAGCAAAGAGTTCAGCATCTCTTTGCATTAAAGCAGAGCTGCTGCTGCTGCTCACAACTTCAGGCAGGATGAGTTCAGAGGAAAAGTTTCCCACTGCAAAAACACAAAGTATATCCAAGTATTTCTGTCTATTCTATTGAAATAACACAAAACTAAATTACAAGTAACTTTTCTGGAAGATATAGGAGCTTATTTTAAGTAAATAATTCCTTAATATTGATGAAAAACTATACTACCAGCAGCTTATTTCACTTTTAACATGGTAATACTTTCCTAGTACTGGAACTTCATCAATATTAAGAATTATTGACTTAAAACAAGCTGCTGTATCTTGCTGAAAAGTTACTTGTATGTTAGTTTGGTCTTATTTGTAATGCACTAAGTACACATATAAATTAAAGTGAGCTCAATAATTTCCATTCAGATTATACATTTGTTTTGAAGAGCAATTTTGTTTACAGAGATTTAATAATCTATTTTATTTCTCGTTTCAGCTGTATGTTTTTTATTACAGTTTTATTTATTGTTTTCGGTTCTGGTGTTTTATGTCTTTATTTATATTTTATTTAAAATTCCTTCAAGTGTTAAGTGTTCTTTACAAAATCAAAATGAGATTACTTGCATTATACTGTTATTGATAAAATACTTGCAAATGATCTCAAAACAACAATATTATCATTTATCGCAATAATTACTGGGATAATATATCATCCAGCAACAGTCTAGTACTGAGATTTAGATCAGAGATATCTGGTTAGATTTTGTGGTTTTGCAGTGCATGTGTATGTGCACCACAAAGACAACAGCTGATTTGAAGATTTTCATTAATTAATGGGTTAACATGTAAACAGGCTCTTGTTTGCATGTGTTGAGAGGCTTTGTTGAAGCTTTTTGTGAGTGGCCCAGTTCTTACCAGGGATGAATGGAGCTTTTTACAGAGTTCCTCTTGTGTAACTACATAAAAACCTAATAAATAGGGCTCTCTCATAGTTTTAAATAAAGCACAGGACTCTAGTGAGAGGCTGAATGAAGCTGGTGCTCTGGTTTAGATTTTTGTCGTCTTCTTTCCCCTTGAGACGTTTCACGTTTCTGTTCTTTTTCCTCATTTTGGACGCTGAAGCTCTAAGACTCCTGCATAAAACTATACAGCCTCTTATAAGAGTAAGGAATATAAACGCTAGATTAAACTTTGTTAAAAAAACAAAACAAAAAAGACAACGCAGTTCTAGAAAAATATTCTTTGGACAGAAGAAATCCTGCTAATAAAGGAACGATAGCTATGTTTCTATTACAAATATGCACAAAACATTGGTAATAAATACAATTTTGCAATTCCAATGTTTCTATTAAATAAGAAACGCAATTAAAATCAGATGTAAATGAGTTTGTTCTCGTGATAATTCATAAAATAACATGACATGGCTTCATCTTCCTGTCATCTTTATTTGTAGTTTCCACCAGTAGCAACATCCTGTGGTTGATCAAGTGTTTCCATTGCACTTTTTGAAAATATATTACACCATCTTAGTGCAAAAATGTTTTATTAAAAAATGTGAAGTTTAATTAAATTTCCCCTTTTTTAAAAGAAAAGTGAATAAAAAAAATAGCAGTAATTATTTTAAATGTAATTGTTAAATTTTTTTTTATTAAAATATAATTTATTTCATATTTAAATGTGAAATAAAATATAAATTTTCTTTCAGATGTTATTTATGAAATAACATTTATTTTGTAAATAAATCATTTTCTTATTTATGAAAATAAATGAGTTTATTTTCACAGTTCCAATTGTGCAGTGATATGGTTAATGGAAATGAATCTACCAGCATAAATCACACAACTAAAGCAGCCAGTATTAATATTTAGCCCTTCCTACTTATAAACATCTCTGAAAAATCACTTCTGTTAATTATTAAAACATCAACATGATGCTCTTATTTATTTAAATGAAAGTCTGAAAAAAATTCAAATAGCAGGTGTTTCCGTCCAATCAGGTGTGGTCCTTCAGAAACACTTTCCTTTGGAAATTACTGCTTCATCTGCAGACATCCCTACTGAAATTGAGCTAATATTTTTTTATTAAAGACTAAAGTTTGGATAACAAACATCAACTGAAAGCTGCAGCAGTAAAAGCCGGGCAGTGCGTCAAAAATGAGGAAATCCCTGCAGCATCTGGTGATTTCCACGAGTTAAAGACTTCAGACCGTCTTTGTCAGCAAAGGAGTTTCAGGCCAAATATTAGAAATTCACATTTTATTTCCAGTTTCTTGTTTTGTCCAATTTCTTTTATAAATCCTGCGTATCCTTCTGTGTTACTGATTTATCAGTTTGTACTAATTAAACCGCAGAACAGATTTTATTTTAATTTTAGCAACACTGCAAAAACACAAAAATCTTACCAAGTATTTTTGGTCTAGTTTCTTGAGCAGATATTGTCGTTCATTACTAGGTAAGTTAAGTTGGACAAAACTAAGTTATTAGTAGTTTTTCAGAATAATATAGCAGCTTGTTTTAATAATTCCTTAATGTTGATGAAAGACTACTGGTTATAAATCAAATAATTAATTTTTCCTTCTTATAGGTTAGTCTCTTGCTCCATATCCTGTGGATTTATCCAATATTTATTTTGCAAAAAAAAACTTCAGTTAGTTTTCTCTTATTTGAAGTGTGCTAAGATATTTATACCAGAAACTAGAGAAAAAAAAATACTTGATAAGATTTTTTCTTTTTGCATTGAAAGAAAAATATGGAAGAGATTTAGGGACATGGGGAAAAATTGTGACTTTTATCTTAGAATTTCGACTTTGGTCTCAGAATTCTGATTTTTTTTTATCTCAGAATTTTGATTTCATTTTCAGAATTCTGACCCTTTTCTCAGAATTCTGATTTTAATCCAAAAATTCAGATTTTAATCTCAGATAAAAATCAAGAAAATAGTCTGAATTCTCTTCTCCAGCAAAAGGTCGCCCTACCGTCATGTAAGTAGAAATGTTTGCACATATTATTAATGAAACTCAAAATAAATTATGCATTTTTTGAGAAGAAAAGAGGAGAAATCAGATTTCAGTCCAACTGTAGCTGAATCCTGTCCTGAACGTCCTGAAAGACGGTCTTTGTCTCGCGCTCTGCCGTCACCGTCCATTCTCTGAACCAACAGAGGCGCATTTAAGCGCGGCGCTGCTTTCTTATGGAAATGTAACCTACATCTATTGTGCAAATACACACACGCACACATTGACATGCTGCTGCAGAGTAAGGTTAGCTTTATTCACCAGCGGTGATAACCTTCCTGCTGTCTAATCCCCCAGAGCAGCAGTCACAGCAGCCAACACCGTGCTCACACAGGGAGATCATATCAGCATCCAGGAAGGATTTGCTGGATCGGACTTTGTGCAGTCGGTCTTGTTGTACAGGTGCTCTCTAATCCTGCAGTGTTTAATCGAGTGCCACTCTGAAAGTTCAGCTTGCTTGAACTTTGCTGACAGGAACTGCCAGAGCATAACTTCTTTTTTTTTTTTCTCTCTTTGGGCAAAAACACAAAGAAAAGACATCCGGGGTTTAATGAAAGAGTTGATATGGCAGCCTGGAAATTAAGTTCTGCTCTTTAGTTGTAGCCACGGTCAGCAGCCTAAAATTACATGTCACTCACTGCGAACCTCTGGGCCATAACCCCTATTATTACAGTACAAGCTTTCACAAAGGAGATGTAATGTTGACACTGAAGTTTTACACTTTAATTATCCCTGAACTGGAGCTCACAGAGGAAATCGTACTGAAGGGAGTGAAGCTATATTTCTGAAATTATTTGTCTTGACATTACAGAAAAATACCCTCCAATCAATACTATAAAATTGTGTTTTTCTGTGTGAAAAGTGGAGAAAGTTACAGACTACATTGACTCTGCCTGCAAACCGATGGACCAGTGCGTCCACTGGGCGTTGAGTCGAGTTTAAAGTTTGATGCTGAGGAGTTAAAGGGTTGATGCTGGTTGTTTAGGAGTTCAGCCCGTTCTTTCGGGTGAAAGAGGCTGTATTTTTTAAATTGATTGAACTCAGTAAAATTTATGACAACAAAACCAACTCAGAGAAGCTGAGACAATGGATGGAGGCAGTATTTAATAACTGCACACTAGTTAGAAGTTGTAAGATTCAAGAGCGTCTCTTTACATGAGCATCAGGCTAACCACATCAGCTTCCTGTTTCTGGAGTCGATCTGCTTCAGAATAAAAATTTCCACAAGACTGAAAACGTTTCAGCAGATAAAGTTTGTTCACCTTCTTGTAATGTGTCAGCCATATTTACAAGAACAAACAAGGCATACATGTGCATGCGAGTCGCTTTACGGCGTATAAACAAGTTCAGGTCATTAGCCAGTCACTTGATTCATGTTTGTTGGTGCAGGGATGCATCTGAAAGTTTCAGGATGGGCTCACTCAAAAACGGACCCCTGCTATTAAATGACCCCTGCTATTAAATGACCCCGGCTATTAAATGTTTGCAGTGGAGTCTGATGGTGGTTGCATTAAAGGGGAAGTATTATGCTAAATTCACCTTCTATATGTTTTTATGCTTCCATTTGGGTCGTAGCTGTTACTAAAAACAGAAGAAGCGCTTTAAATATCCCACCAAGTAGTTTTTGGCAATAAATAAATTCTTTTCAGTGACTGGAAAATAAGCTGTTTCAAAAACCTTTTGAATGTAACGTCACAAATCAGCAGGCACAGCCTGATTGGGTTACCTAGCAACCCAATCAGAGCTCCAGCATGCTTGGTCAGCTTGTAGTGATGTACAATGGCTGCTGGAAAAGACAGGAGTTTTGTTGCTGACTTACCGTCCAGAAACCACTTGCTGCATTCTTGTTGGTTGTGCAGTAGGCTCCAGTTCTGCTTTTCAAAGATGTATGGTTGCATAATTGTGCATCTGTTTGCAGCCATTTTCATGTGAGAGTGTAAACATTGAGTTCAGGGTGAGGCGTGAGGCGGCCAGCAGCAGCTTATTTGGATTTAAAGAGACAAGATAAAAGAGCTCAAAATAGGAAGAACTGATCAGACTTACATTTTGTTGTCTAAGAATGATTTTATGCAGCAAAAGTGTGTAGCCCTTAGAGTTATCCTGACCTTTTGATGTGAACCACAAAAAGAAATCAGATCTCAGTGAAACAGAGGAGCATTAGGACTTGAGATCGAGTCAGACTGTCTTTGGTCGTGTTGTAAAATCTTCTAATTTCATCCTTTATTTGATTTAGGTAAACTACATGAAGCTAAGTTCACGTAGTTTACCTAAGGAGCAGAACGGACCTCTGATCCGGCTGTAATCCTGTATGCATTTCCTCATCGGCTTTCCCACACAGCGAGGTGGCGAGAGTCGGCTTGGCTCAAGCCCTGAGTAACGCCTGATTTTATGCAGCTTGGCTCCAGATTTCAGTTCGCCCTTCAACCAAGCATCTGAGTAAGCAGAAAATCCCTGTAATTGCATTAGTGTGGTCCAACTCAAATCTTCAGCCAGTCCCGCTCCCTCCACATCGGCTTTTTGGTTGAATTTATCACCCTGACATGTTTGCTGGAGTTTTTTCCCACTGCTGTAGAGCTGCAGAGCTGCAGATAACACACAGCATCAGATACTCAGCGTGAATCCCCGTCTCTTGCTGAAATTGTCAGGTTGGGGTGTAAAGTCGGAGCTGTCCTCTCTGGTAGATGGCCTGCTGCTGATATTACAGAGTCCTGTTTTCTGAGGGCTCTTGTGCAAACCGGGATAATAAAAGGTTGCGGGTTCTTTGTTATTATCCCCAGTTGGAAGCTGGGAGAGCTCTGGGCACCGCCACTGGGAGGCTGATTGCCTCTGCCAGCTGAAGAGGTCAACAGGCGGTTAAAGGAGGGAATTAGTCAGGGAGGCAATATTTTTGATGAAATATAATCTGCTGTGACCGTGAACCTTCATCTGTGGCGGTGATTTTGATTAAAAAGAAGTGCAGATGATTCCAAAATGCTCTTTAGATTAACTGATTCTGCTTTTCATTGTTTTTTTCCCCCCTCTTCATTTCCTTCGTATTGATCTCCTTGACAAACTGCAAGCACTTGCTGCTGCTTTCGTGTTTGCTGTTGACACGACTCCACCCCTCACACGCCAAATGCCACCGGTCTCCCACCTTCAGATCTGTCATCGCGGCGCAGCGGAGCCGCGGGGCTTTTTCACACAAGCGTTATTGTTGTTTTTGCAGCCCAAACACCCGCCGTGTGTTTACCACAAAGCGGGACCGGGTGGCCTTCGATGCACCTGGATGGTTTGTTTATTATACCCAACAGCTGCTGCAGCTCCATGATGCTGCTGCTGAAGCTCTTTGTGGAAATTCAGACGCAGCGGATTAATGGAAATCAAAGCACTTCGCTTGCTAATCATCTGAAAGCCTCAGTTGATGGGAAAGTCAGGGAAATTTCTGCTGCAGGCGTATCAAGGTTTCTACTCCTACATGCATCTTCTGGTTTTGTTTTTTTGTCACAGTTAAAAAAAAAACCAAGCATCACTGTTGAGGAATTTTAACCCACTCTTTTTTGCAGAATCATTCGAGCGTTTTAAAGAATAAATGACCTATTTAAGCCAATACAGAGTCCTGACACGATAACAACTTTTGTTGGATGATAACTTGTCCCAGAAGTTATTGAAATAAATGAAAACATTGTTGTTTTGAGACCATTTTGAAGTAATATAATAGTAATGGCGTAATAATGCAGGAACACATTCTTGGTGAGTGATAAACTTTGAATTCTGAAAAAAGTTTAACACTGGAAGACATTTTAAATATCCTAAATGAATAAACAAAACAACAGAAACAACAAATAAAATGAATTATGAAGTCTTTGTGAACAAAAACGATGGCTAGTTGAGACCAAAACACCAGACTGAAGAGTTTTACCATCCAGGTTTTGGTAGAAAGAGAGATAAGTCAAAAACGATAAATCATGCCTGATCATCTGAAATGTTGCTCAAGAAAATCACTGAGTTGACAGCAGCGGGGTGAATATTGTTACTGCAGACATGACCTGGTGGGCCTGTCTGTCAGTCAAACCTACAGAGGAGGACAATGGATGATTTTCTGATCTGTGCCAAGGTTAAGATTGGCAGATAAAATCAGCTTCACATGTGAGCCTCGGCCGATCAACGATTTCTCATATCAAGCGCTCCCTTTCAGAAACTGTTGGAGTTTTTCAGGTAACGTAAAGCGTTGCAGAGTTACGGATCGTTAAATTTGGCTGCGTCGTCGCCGAAGCATTCAGCCTGGAAGGGTTAAAGATCAGCGATCGGCCAGAAAATTACAATCGGTGCGCCTCTGATGATAAATATGGTTAAAATGAATTGAAAAAAATTAAGAGAAACAGTGAAATTTTTAAAGTAATAAAACAGATTTTAGAACTTGTTTAAAAAAGTCTGTTGTTTCTTTATGCAGATAGTATGTTTTAGAAGAGAAGCTGACAAAACGAATGTTTGTTTTGGCTTTTCAGTCGTCATCCTTCCGAAGGCTGAACTCCAAACACAACAAATCCCATTTATTGCTTTAAAACCTCTCCTGCCTTCAGGAAAGGCTTTTCTTTTTCCTCTGAAACATTTCTTTAACAAATAACACCTGTGGGAAAACCTCTGAAGTGAAGAAGAAGAAGAAGAAGCGCTTTTGCTTCTCCGCCTTGAATTATGCTCTGTAATTCGCCTCGTTTGCCTGTCCAACCCTTCCAGCCTCTCAGATGTCTGTGTGCTTTCCAGCTTTTCATATATCTGCTCAGATTTCTCCGAGCGGGAGTCCTGCTGCGTGTAATCACCGTCGGTGAGATGAGCCTCTGTTATGGAGTTACGGAGGGATTTTATTGAGTTTCGCGGAAAATATCAGTCGCTAAATGTCAGTAATCCTGCTCTGGCATTTGGCAAATTGAAATAGATCTTCCCTAGTCTGTGTTTTTCACAACAAACGGATTCCCGCCCTCTACTTCTTGTGATTCTGCTGCAGATAAACTTCAGGCTTCATGTTCAGAGATGATATCTGGCCCAACGTCAGGACATCTGCGGCAGACAGAGAGCAGCTGATGCTTTACAGTACTGTAGCTTTGTCCTTGGCCGGCAGCGAGGTCTTTCCCGCCTGCCGGCCATCTGCAGCTGGGAGCCTCTGACCCTAAGATATCACAGAAGAATAAAGCTGAAGGGGCTCTTGTCATAAGTGAGCAGCTGAGGCCGTTTTCTGGTTCTGCCTGAATGCCTCGAGATATTCTGGCTCGACCTGCAACTCAAAGGGCCGTTTAATCTGTGCAGCAGCCTCTTTCTGCAGGCCAGGTTGGCTCTTTTTCTCTTTCAGATTCATTTTTATATTTTTATGCAGCTTTTCAAGTACAAGTGTAGCCCAAAGTACTTTTCAGAGAAAGCAAAACTTTAAATTAAATGGGTTAAAAACTTAAAATAAATGAGAAATTACTCATTTCTTGATATTTTTCTCTGAAGAATCAATGGCTTTCTTTAAAGTGAGCAGTAAGTTTACTGATTTTCTCAAGGTTTCTTTGGAGGAAAAGTTCCTGAACCCAAAGGATGAATCATTTTTTTACTGGAACAATTAATTGGATTAAATAATAAAACTCAATAATTTCCATCTGCATGATTTATTGTTTTTCAGTTTCTACCAAAAACCAAACAATACAACTCTTCAGTCCGATGTTTTGGTTTCAACTAGCCCTGTATTTTTGAAGGATTATTTTGTTTACACAGACTCCATAATTAATTTTATTTGGTATTTCTGTTGTTTTGTTTATTTATTTTTGATATTTAACATGTTTTCCAGTTATGCTATTAAATAGTCATTAGAATTTAAAGTTTATTGATATTTGAGAAAAAAACATGCCATTATTCTGCCATTTTTACCATAATATTAAAAATTGTCTCAAAAAACAATATTATTGTTTATCTCAATAACTTCTGGGATGATTTTTTTGTTATAATGACAGGCCTAATCATCAACTTTAGTGATTGGATATTGATAACTGGAGTAAATAGACTCATTTACTGATTTCAGCCTCTTCCTTTCTGCTACAATGCAGTTAGCATAGCATGTTGGCAATGCTAAGGCTGGTTAGCATAGCCTCTGATGATGGTGGAAAAATAGTTTTCCTGCAACTATAAGTTCTTTCTCCATTAGCACATCTCCAGACATGAGCTTGATTGACAGCACTAAGCCCCGCCTCCTGGCTCTGATTGGTTATTTTTTGTTCATTTCTTCAATAGTTGCCCAGGGAGGAGTTAGAGGAGATCAGTCTTTTCATAGATTATTTGTCTTGTATTATATTGTCAGAACATGGTGGCGGTTTTAATAAATATTTACAAAAGAGTTAAGAAAAAAAGCTGCTTATTGCAGCAAAATCCACATTTCTGCTGCTTCTAAAAACAAACTCTCAAAATAATCCACCCAGCCACCCCGTTAGTGTTTTTTGGTTCTAACTAATAATTTGGAAAAACCTGATTGTTGCATCACAATCAACTGCCCTGGCACCGTTACCTAGCAACCAAAACTGATCTCCAGCATGTTTGGTCAGACGGTTTTACCGCTGTATGTTCTGTATAATGGCTGCTGGAAAAGACAAGAGTTTTGTCGTTGATTTACTATTTGCTGCATTCTTGTTGGTTGTGCAGGAGGCTCCACTTCTGCTTTTCAAAGATGTAGGGTTGTGTTATGGCGCATCTATTTGCAGCCATTTTCACCTGCTTGTGTACATTTTTATGGATTTAAAGTGACAAGAGACCCTGACACAGCTCATTCTGAAAGGCAGAACTGAGCAGAATAAAATCTAATTTTCTAAAATTGATTTTGAGAAAAAATTTTGTTTTTTGTAGCCCATAAACTTGTCTGAACCCGTCAAAAGGAAGCATAATAGGTCACCTTTATGAACTCAGCATAGTCCATTTATACCAGCATACCTTCATTTCACGTTACAATCACAAGTTCTGAATTTCGTGTGAATTTTGCTGTTCAGACAATCATGTACTCAGATAGAAGCAGCAACTTTTACTGGAAAAACATTCAGATCTACTGAATACTTTAGTCTACCATGAAGAACAGCTTCTTCCTTCTTTCACTTTGAGAATTTTTTTTTGCACTTTTCTCGAGCGTCAGTCTACGCATCGGGCCGTAGAGAATCACCAAACTGTCTCTCAACATATGCTACATTTTTTTTCCATTCACCTAGATGCAAAAGTTTCCTTCCTGCTCTCCAGATGGGGAGGTGAATGCTGTCGGGAATTTAATCCTCTGTACTTGTGGGGATTTATTTCCATTTGATATCAGTTATGCATTAGTCCAATTGGTTTCTCTGCATCCTGTTGCAGATTTACATTCACTCTCACTAAGGTAAAATGGTTTGTTTGTGTTTATAGTGTTTTTTTTTGTACATAAAAATCAAACGTCTTCCTTTTCGTTCCCGATTGAGATGCTGCGTTTTGCTTCAGGCTCCATAATGATCCAGTTTGACGCCAGCAGAGCAGATTAGTGTTCATTTGACCTGGATTGAAGGATTTGCTTTTCATATGTCATGGCTGATAAGTGTGATACCACTGAGGGAACAACATCAGGACATTTTGCTCTGCACAGAAAGTGACGTTGGCCAACGTGGGCATCTGGACCACGAAAAGCCGCCATCGAGGCTTTAATGTCACTTTCATCTGATTTTTTCCTGCTGAATCTTTCATGACACCAAATGGTGACTAGCAGGAAGAGCATCTTTCATAATAAAGCAATTAAATGGCTTTAAATGTTAGGATAACATTTAAAATTTACACAAATTAACAATTTTTTTTGGACATAAATTTGTTTAAAACTCGAAGTAATTTAAGTTTTTTTGTGATTTTAATTCATACAAAAGCATTAAAATCACTTTTTTTATTCAAGAAAAAAAAGATTTTTTTTCATTTTGTGACTTTTTTAAAATTTTGATGAAGGGAGATAATGAAGTACAAACATATGACAGTAAAGTTATTTCTATTTCTAATAATTGTAATAAGAAATTTTATTTGTTAGTCCCATCCAAAGACACTTTACAATAAAACAAATATAAAACGTGTTGTTTATCTATTACCTGTCAATTGTACTCATGAATATATTTTTGTTTTTATTATTTATCTCAGATTATTGCTCTTCACCGGCTTTTATTTTGTCTCTTTTACCGTCTTCCTACAGCAGGATTTTTCCAAAACTGACTCAAACTGTCACTTTTTTACTCTGAAAATGTTCCAGGACTGCACAATACTGCATAAAGATACATGAATCTTCATTGCAATCACATAATACAAATAATCTAATGAGAAATCTACAAACGTATTGTACAATTTTTTGTACAATAAAACTACCTGAAGCCTTTTTTGTTGGTTTTTATCCTGCATTGTTTCTTTTTTGTTTCAGTCAGCAAAGTATAAAAAGAAATGGGATGGATTGTTTCCCCTTTTGCATTTTTATGAATGAATGAATGAAAGGTTCATCACAAGGTCACTACATCACCTGTCTGTGAGCGGACTGCGCCCTCTGCTGGTCGTGTTCTCTATCTGCATCCTGCATCAGATCAGCAATGAGATAAACGGTGTTATCTTGAAATATTTGCATTTGAAAAAACAGATTTTCTTCTTCAATTTGAGTTTGTTTTGTTTTGTTTTCGGTTGCAAAATAATTGAAAAAGTGTTTCAAGGAAATAATATGAGTCATTCTTTGTTGTTTAGGTTTGTTGTGTTCTCAAGGTTGTTATTGATGTCACATTTTTCTATTTATAAATACACAAAACTTTCAGGTTTGTGTATTTTTTGGTAGAAAAATACACAAACCTCTCAGGAAAACATACCAAAAGGAAGAAACATGCAGTTAATACTTCTAGATGGTATTTTTCTGAATTTTAATTGATTTTGTTTTTTGTCAGTTTCTTTTCTTAAAGGAAATTACAAATGATACAAAAATATTTTCAAAAACTGGCTTTTGTTTCCTCTCTTCTGTGAGACAACCTGGATTCAAAGTCCAAATAAATATAGGTTGTAGAACATTCTTATAAACCAGATAATAATCTATTTCTTCCCAAAATTAAATGTTCAGGAACAGCAAGTTTAATTCATTGATAAAATCAATTTATTGCCAAGTTAAAATTTGATGCTACATTTACTAACACAAGATATTAAGTTTTAAAAAAATATATTAAGAGACAATAAAGTTTATTTCTCTTCTATTCCTATTGATAACCGATTTTTCTTAAAGCTTTAAATGTTTAACTGATGTTCAAACTTTTGCCGTAATTTTTTTTCTGCTTGTAGTTTAGAAAAGACCCAAAAACAAACTGAAACTTTTGAGAACTAGACAAGTGTTGAAAAAACAACAAAAAGATGATTTTGCGTGAATTAAAGGAATTTCACAAAGTTAAAACCCAAAAGAGTTTAACACTAACTCATAAAAAGTATTAGTTCTACTTTAATTACCCAAATCTCTGACAGGACCATTGTAGATTGAAGAAAAAATAAGTAAAAAATAGAATTAAATATTTGGCCCCCAAAAAACTCAAATGTGAAAATTAATTTCAGAAATTTTATAGAAAATACTAAGACATTTCAGAGTAGGAAAAGTTTTATATTTTCAGGAAAAATGTAGAAGTTTTGACATTATTCTTTGAAAGTTTCAAGAAAAAAAAGTTGACATTTCTGAGATTAAAAAAAACTTAAAAAGTTTAACTGGAACATTTTGACATTAATTTTGGAAATTTTCTACAAAATCTCAGAAAATTTGAGATTGATGTCTGAAATTTCCTTAAAAATGATGGGAAATTTCAGAATTTGAAAAGTTTACAATTTTCTAGAAAAACAACAATATCAGAAATAATCTGTAAAAAAAAAAAAAATGCCAAGAAAATGTTTGACTTTTGAAACATGAAAAAATAAAAATAAAAATTTCTCTAGAAAATTTCTGAGATGGATCTCAACATTTCTGAAAATTTTCTAGCAATTTTTTCACTTTTCAGGCTCTGAATTTCTTTTTTTCTAGAATTTTCTCCCTATCTTAAATGGCCCTAATACAAATCTGATCGCTGTAACTTCTGCAAACTGCGTTAACGTTGGTTCCCAGTCCGGCAGTGAAACCTCCAGTGGGCGAAACTCGGAGAGGAGCTTGTTCGTGATTCTGTTACTGGCAGCAAACACTCAGCCTCTTCCTCCTCTGGGGAAACAATATTTTATTATCTTGTACTTGGATGACTTTTGAAGTGAGACGCTCTTCAAAAAACACGGCACGAATGAAGTCCACACATCCACAGCTCTACGCTTTCAATCTCCGCAGCAGATTTTTGTTTATCTGGGTTTTATTACCTAGGAGAGAAACGTCAGAGGGAGAGAGAGACTAAATGTATTTTCTTAAACACCTTAATTGAAATTGGGTTTTAACTGGCCGCTGAAGCGTGATGGCAGGAATCAGGTGCCGAGGAAGCAGCGATTTTGCATTGCAAATGTAATCTCAGCTTTTCTTTGTGCCTGCTGCCCAGGAGACTCAAAAATAGCTGGCAGATATGTTTTTTTTTTTTTAAATACAAACTGTTTCCTTCAGGTTGAACCTCTCATTATTCCAAGACCCATTGCCATTAACTTTTTAGATTGAACTGCGGCGCAGTCCTGTTGTTTACTGAGCTGGGGGATTATTCATTGTGGGAAATTGTATTCTCTTCATGCCCAGATAGAGCCTGGTGGGGGTGAAATTTTGATTGCACAATATGTATGAGGAAATAAACAGCTAATTTGCCTTGAATTTCCATTCATCACACTAGTGAACTGAGCACTCCTTGTAGGCAACTCTTCAGTTTGGAGGTTTAATACCCACTTGGTGCAAATTATAGGAAAACAGCCAGAGAAACCGATGCAGATTGTGTTTGGACAATATTTTAATGACTTGAATGTAATCGTTTTCTATGAGCCAAGCATAACTGGAAAAAATAACCTGCTAAACCAGGTTTTATTTAATTTAACGGTGTCCAAACGTTTTGTCAAGTAAGCCAAAACTCACAACTCAAAAGTAGAAACAAGTAAAGTAGCCCAATTTTTTTTAATTAATATTATTTAAATTTTTTTCATAAAGGATGTTTAGTGTAGATCCAAAACTTGAGAGAGATTTTAACAATGGTGTCGGCGTAAATTTCTGGCAAAAAAACTCAGAAATTTGGTGATTAATCCCGGAAATTTTCTAGAAAAAATTTGGAAATTTCTGAGTTTCAAATGTAAAAATCTTCTGTCTTTTAAAAATGTTCTCATTTTAAAAAGTCGTAAATATTCGACATTTGAAAATCTGAATTTTGGCAATGCCGAGGCAAAACGACACAGTTGATGCTATCGCTGGGGATGGTAACTGGTGAACGCCGCTGAGGCGAAAAGGAAACAGAAACTCGCACATCGCAAACAACGAAAAAATACTGCATGTTTTGAAACTTGTTATGGGCTGTTGGAGCATAGAGGTCGTCCAAATGAGCATGTCCCCACTGATCAATGTTCATTTTTCACTGAATATAAACCTAATAAAAATGGCCAGTAACTGAAGATTATTTCTACTAATATAAACATGTATGATATACTTTAACCTAAATAAAAGAAATGTGAGAAAAATACATTAATCATTTATGAAATGGGAATTTTTAACCTTGTTGCTCCAGTTTTGTTCAACCCTGTAACAACCTGTAAAACAAAGCAGCTAGGTAGCTGGCTAGCTGACGCAACCTGGCGCTGCTATGGTGACAAAACACAAACACCCTAGCTAACGCTATGCCGGCATGCATAGTTAACTAGCTCCACCGTCCTGGCTGTAGCACAGAGGACGCCAACCTGAACCTTGTTGTTACGAATTAACACCACCACCATAACAGCATCCCAGCACGGTGGGTTATGCCAAGGAGGCTCTGATACACCCCTACCGCTGCACACCAGGGTTAATATCAATAATGTGAATGTTTTGGTGTAACCGTCTCAATGCTTTGGGAAAGTTGTGGGCGAGGCGGTCTAGAAACCCGACTCAGTCACTTCTGACAACTGTAACGGCTGTGAATTCAAACCGATCTCCTGCTCAGACGTGTTCTGAAATTCCATATTTCCTCAAATGTTCTCCACTCTGATGCACAACTCCCTCGGTTCCTTAATTTCATCCCAGTGCAGCACCATCGTTGGCTCAAACGCCTCGCCGTTGGTTCATCCTGGATGTAATGCGTCTCTGACATGCTGCAGGAGAGATTGAAGGAAAGTTATGGCTCTCTTGTGTCGCAGGTCCCAGTGATCTGGCACACTCAGAGAACCAAGATCAATAGTCCATCAGAGTACAAGCTTTAGCACCTTCAGGAATGGCCCCCTCGAAGCTTTCAGCCGGGGTAGATTAAATAAAACGTCCCCAGGCTGCGGCTGTAAATAGCGCTGCAGTTAGCGGCCATCATCGGCTGATCCGATGGTGCCAAACAAGGTCAACGCAGTTGCATATGGGGCCGCTGTCTTCAAGGAAAATGTTTTAACATTGACCAAAAGCTTTAATGCTCGGACTTTATAGCCATCTGCCGCCTCTCTGATGGCGATAATGGCTCCGCTCTCCCACTGTACTGCACTTCTGCCGAGCCACTCCTCGCTGCGGCGTCTCACGGCTCGATGATTTGACTTAACGTCCCCCTGATGGATGAACAGGCGCCAGTTTTGAGTTTCTCCACCGGCTGAGGTTCAGCGCCCCGTGACGCCCACGCCGAGGCCTCCGGTCGCCTCCAGACTCTGACACATCGTTTCCCCCGTGATTTGTGACAAGGAGGTCGAGGTTGATGGAGACGAGGAGATTTTCTGTCCTCCCGAGTGCAGGCCGAGGTTTTTCAGCTCTGCAGGCCGAGCCGAAGGTTGTTTCCAACCTCCCTTGGAGATCCCTCCTGCATCTCAAGGAATTGGTCTCAAGCCCTGTAATGGAGGCCTGATGATAGGCTATTACGGCACATTTTCAGAAAATGGCCTGCATTTTTAAAATAAAATAGGACAGACTGGCTGTGCCCCTTTGTAATATGCAGCTTTTATATAAAAGTGGAAGGAGAAACCAGAAAAAGGCAGAATTACTCCTGGTAGAGAATCTTTTTGCATCAAATTATCTCAGCGTACCGTGAAAGAGTACAGCTGCATTCACACACTTTGAACCCCCTTTCCAATTTCGTTACATTACAACCACAAACTTTAATGTGTTTTACTGTAATTTTATGTGCATAACGTAAAATAATAATCTGAAAAGTGTGGCATGCTTTTATTTTAAATCCCAAAGAGTCTGTCTGTATGTTTAGGGCCTCAAACAGCCTCATGTCTTCAGCAGCCTCCAAGACATTTTCTTCCTGTACTTAGATGTGACCTATTATGCTTCCTTAAAGAGGATATGATGTGTGTGGTCTATTCAAAACATGTTCACTGCATGTTTTTGCACAAAATCATCCTCAGATAATGATATTTTAGCCAGCCTATTTTGAGCTGCTGGCCACCTCCCCCAACTCAACGTTTACAGTCGCACATGAAAACGGCTGCAAACAGATGCACAATTGTACAACCGTACATAGTTGAAAAGCACAAGTGGAGCCTCCTGTACAACCAGCAAGAATGCAGCGAGTGGTATCTGCATAGCAAGGCAACAGCTAAACTCTCGTCTTCCCCAGCAGTCATTGTACAGCAGTAAACCCAGCTGACCAAACATTCTGGAGCTCAGCTTGGGTTGCTAGGTAACTGGGTGGGCTTAACTGCGGTTGCTAGGTAACAGCTGCCTGCTGATTTGTGATGTTGCATTCCAGAGGATTTTGAAACGGCTCTTTTTCTGGACATCAAAAAACATTAATTTATTGCTAAAAACTGTCTGGGTGTTTTTTTAAGTGCTTGGTCTGTTTTTAGAAGCAGTGGGAACCCAAATGAAACAATAAAAACTTTACAATTGGTCCCCTTTAAATAATTTTAATTCAGCCAAGAAGTTTGTTTCTGATAGAAAATGAGACAAAAGGAGTAAAGGAGAAACAATTTTGCGGAAAAAATTGGTTTTTATTTACATTTCATCAAAATGTTGCTTGTTGAAAATGATTTTTACATTTTTCAATGATTGATTATTATAGCAATCGAACTCTTTTCATAATTGACCAACTTTTTGTACATTGTTATTTTAGTGATTATACTTGGAGATGTGCTACAAATGTTTTAGGTTGGAAAGCCTCATTGCCATCACCCTAATCTTTATATCCACTCACAGATTCTGAGTCACATTCAAGACAGGACTCCCATTTCCAAGTATCAGTAAAATTACTAAATAATTAATTTGTTTCCAACAATAATTCATTTATTTCTGTACCCACACTGCAAAAAACACAAAATCTTACCAAGTATTTTATTTTAGTTTCTAGTAAAAATATCTTAGTTCACTTAAAATAAGATGAAACTAACTAACAAATAACTTTTCAGGAAGAAATGAGAGCTTAGTTTAAATCAATGATTCGTTAATTTTGATATTAAAGTTACTTGTTCCATTGGAGGATTACTTCACTTTTTACCATAATTAAAATAATCTGCCAGTGGAACGAGTGTTTTTACGCAAAATAAAGAATTACAAGCTCATATTTCTTCCTGAGAAATTACTTGCAAGTTAGTTTTGCCTTATTTCAAGCTGATATAAAATATTTGCACTAGAAGCTAGACAAAAAAACTTTTGTGTTTTTTCAGTGCAGTTTGTTTCAAAGTGAGTCACATAAAATCCTTGTGAAAAAATCTTGAAGGTTTTTAGTTGTAAGGTGACAGAATCAATGCCTTTGCATGGTGCTCTGCATACATCAGCTAAATGGAGGTTAACTTTCCAGGCCAGCTTAGCAGCCACCATTTTTATGTTTTTTTTAGCTTCACTCCTGCTGCTCCACAGCTGTTTGATCTCATCTTGATGCAAAGCCTCCGCCGCCCCCTCCTTTAGGATGTTTGATATTGGAGTTCAGAGCTTGCAGCCACGTTTTTTTTTTTTTGTTTTTGCTGTTCCACTGCATCCGATCATTTCACCATCAGATATCTTCAAAGAGAAACACCAACTTTCCAAAAGCTGGAGGTTTGCTCTGGTGTTGTTTGTTTGGATTAGCAGTTTCCTGCAGTAAACGCGAGTTAAAATGAAACATCTTGTATCATCAACCTCAGGCTCTGAGATGTTGTAGCAATCAGATAATTTATTTAATTTATTTATATATATATATATATTTTTACCATATCCTGATTTCTTGTGTCTTCTACGCATTGATCTCCAGTTCTGCTTCTCCTCTGTGAAACCTTTCCTCCTCCATCGCTTATTTATTATTCATCACTCTCAGCTCCTTCTGCTGGACCATAATACCCATTACCTCCAGATTCTGCCATCTGTAAAACAATGTCACCCCAGCTCCTGCTGTATTTGGAGAAAACTGAGAGAAAGCAGATTATGCAAAGTGAACATGATGCATAATCCTTTTGCAAAACACTTGGAGTTTGCACAGGTACATTTATATGTTACTGCCAGTTTGTCCCGCTGGTCAATCTCTGTGCTGCAATAACGAGTCAGTTCAGGTTTATATTACGAATCTCTGGACCTTGAATCTTATAGCGAGTTTTATTTTTGCTGTGGCACTGCAATGCAGATCCCATGGGTGAGTCAGCTGAGGAAACATGGAGAAAATATGGAAAAGTAAAGAACTTCTTTCTTGCCTTATATAACGGGTGCAGAAGTTTTATTCACATGGGGGAAGCTTATATTTGAGTTTGGCGTCCATTTTGCTTGATTGTTGTTGGAACCAAATGCCATCAGTGATGTGCAAAGGTTTGAAATTAAAGTTTCTGTATCTTTTGCAAACATTTAAAGTGGTCTTTATTAGTATTTTCCGTGCCTTCTTGTAATCTTTTCTTTCTGGTTAAAACTACTTTTACCAATGTCAACAAACATCAATAAAATTAACAAAGATATGAGAAAACTATGTAATTCTGCAAAATATTAATTTCTATTTTTCCATTTAGTCTTTTATTTCATGCACTAAAATAAAAACTGTGGCTGAGTTTCCAATGCAAAAATTGCAAAACTTTGTTGATGTTCCACTAATTTTGAAAAAACACAATTTTGCAATTGCGGCGTTTCCATTAAATAAGAAACACAATTAAATTCACTCATGATTAAGTTTGTTCTCGCAATAAATCATTAAAAAAAACATGCGATGCCATCATCCTACCACTTCCTGCCGTCTTCTTTGTCGTTTCTGCCAGTAGTAACTTCTGGTTGTTTAAAAAAGAAACACTTAATTTTTAAGGCAAAAACATTTAAATTTGTCAAAAGTGACATTTCCATTAAGTGAATTTACAATTTGCACAATTACATGGTGGGTGAAAACAAAATCTGATGTTTGTTTTGTGAGTTTCTTAAAGACGAGAACGTTGCAGTTTGTCCTGATAAAACCCTAGTATAGAAAGTGAATGCGCTTTTCCTTTTTGTATTTGAACAAGTCGACCATTTCAGTGTTTTATTAAAGTCCCATTGATCTTCCTGAAGGGACTCTATTGTTGGCTTGTCTCTGTGGACTTTATTTAATAAATGATGTGAATTTATATCTACTTCAGCTGGTGGATCAACATCCACTCGTTACTTTTCTATCACTATAAAACATTTGAAAAAGCTGAGCTGGCTTTTTAAAAGTATATCTTCTCCCTCACATCCGGGATGAAATGGTGCGCTTCAGTGAGCGGAGATTAAGAGGTAATCTCTGCAAATTGACTGAAGAAGGAGGAGGAGAGGCCTTTGTATACTTGGATCTTAAGGGAAGATGTTACACTGAGTCATTAGCCTGGAATCAAAAAGGCAAAGATTGAATTTAACACTTTCTTCAAAGTTCCTCTGCTGCTTTGAAAACATCTTCTCCTGGGGAGCAAAGCTTGCTTCTTCTCAGACATTTTTGATGTAGCTCTCCTCAGATCCACTTTCATGACTTGTAATTTGTTCCAAATTAGCTTAAACTTTAAAGGTAATTAAGACTTTGCATCTTTAGATGGTGAAATTAAAGTCTTTACTCTGTAGAGTTTGAATGGGCCGGGTTGTTCTTTTGATAAAGAATTTTCTTTGGTAGCTAATGGCTGTTATTTAAAAATAAAAAGTGGCTGTGACATGTCTCAGAGAGACAAGACCCTTTTTCTGCAGGCCACCAACCAATTAAGGGAAGTAAATTAGATTTCTCCTGCTTGTACTGTTTATTTATTTCTAAATGCGCTTTAGAAATAAAGCAACGTACATCATTTCATTAACCTTTTAGAAGGAGAGATGCATGGCACCAGGTTGTAGCAAAATATGCTAATTTTCACCTGGACAGGTTGAAGTCTGATTTTATAGGTCACGATTTGGTGAAAAGCCAGTTTAGTAATTAATCACATGCATGTTTTATTTTTCAGATCACTAAAACCAAACAAAAACTGCAAACAGTTCATGAAACAATTTCTATTCGTTCATTAATATTGACTATAATCTGCGTATTTAGCGGCCATATTTTAGCCAAATGTTAAGTTATAGTCTCATTTGGTAAACTACTCCAATGACTTCACTTCACATTCATAAAGCAATAAAACTCTTGATTATACATATGTATTTATTTCTGTGTTCATGCGCCCCCTTTTTTAATGCCACCCTGGGCAACTGCCCATATACCAAAATCCACCACCAGGTATTGCTTCACTGTATAAAAAAAATCCTGTTTTGTTTTTCAAAATTAAAAACTTTACAAGGTCCTTGTGAAGCATCCTTAAAATGTCTTTAATTTATTTTAAAAAGTTGTTCTTAAACACCCATCATGGGTAAGTTCAAATTTATCACCAGTTGGTTGAATGATGATCACATTCATTATTGGGTAACTTCTGTTGTGAGCCCATATGATTTATTTATTTGCATTTTTTGTTCATTTCTGTTGTGTTACATGTCTTAAATTATGTTCATAGTGGTCTTAAAAAGACTTAAATTAGAGTTGGTGAAACCTGCGCTGGTTTTACAATCTGGCCTCAGATTTGTTCTTCTATGTCAACATTTGGATTTACAGCCAGTGAATCACATGAAATATTAGCTCCAGGTTTTGCTTATTGCTTCCTTTTTCTCCACAGAGGAAGTCTCTTATCGCCACCAGCCTGATTGTGGTGGTTTCGCTCTTTGTGGTCGTGGTGAACTTCTCGCAGAGCTTCCTCCTGCAGCCTGTGTTTGGTCAGACGTTCAGCAACCACTGGATGTTCTCCAAGCAGTCATACAAGGCTTTCAAGCCTCACCTGGGCTATGTCAGCATCCCAAAACAGGAGGTGAGAGACAGCATCGACATATGTGATGAAAATCAACAGCTGAAAATTTTTTTTCCCCCATATTTAGTGTTCATTCACACCAGCTCTTTTAATCTAACTCTAGTTCTTTTATCTAGAAAGTTCATTTTGTTTATGAAAGCTGATCAAACTCTGATGCGGACCAAAAAAAGTCAACTCTGGTCCACCTAAAAACCTGTGTTTTTGTTCAGTTGATGTGAACTTTGATGTGGTTTTGGTGTAATATGTAAACGGAAACACCTGAGACTGCTCCAAAAGCAGGAAGCGGAATAAATCACAGTGCATTCTGGGTAAATACAACCAAAACAAATGCAACAGTCCAGCACTTTTTTTTAAAAACAAAAGTGAAAACCTACAACCGCTAAAATCTGATGCTACTCCCTTTTTGTTTACATTTTGTGACTAAAGTTGTGATCATGTCTTCTTCAGAGGTTTTCATGTTGTTACCGTTGGTGGGTCTTGGTGCAGCGCCCCCACAGGAGAAGATGGGAACAGGTTTTCAAAGGATTTGGTTCGTTTGACACAGTGCTGTGAAACAGAACCGCAGCAGCTGAAAATGTAACAAATGTTGCAATAGTCTACCAGACTACCAGGTGTCAAAACATTCTTAATTAGTTTCATACACTTTGTCAATATTAAAATTTTGAAAAAAACCCCACAATTTTTTAATTGGGGTGTTTCCTTTAAATAAAAAATTGGAATTAAAATTACCAATGAATATATTTGTTCATGTGATAAGTCATTAAAAAACATAATCGTCTTTAAGCTTCCTGTTGTTTTCTTCTTTGCAGTTTCCACCAGTAGTAACATCTTGTTGTTGATGCAAAAAAAGTGCAACAAAAACAAAAAAAAAACCAAGCATATTTTTTTCTAAACTGCCGTGTTTCTATTGAGCAGATGTATTTTTAAAATGTCTTTTTGTCATTCTTGACCATAAAATTTTCATTTTGCACTGTGAGGGATCTAGGCATGATGTGTGAGGCGTCCATCACGCTAAGTAAAGGTTAATGGGTTTCCACCAGAAGCCTTTTATGTAAATTAACCCCACTATTAAGAGGTCTTCTCAAAGCCACAGTTTGTCCGTCCCATTTCCATGAATTCTCCGCCATTGTGTCAGTTTAAGCACATTAATCGCAACATAACGTTTCTCGTGAGCGGATTTGAAACTTTTGACTTATTTTAGTCCAGACAGCAATCTTGTTTCCAATCTTCAGTTCAGCTTGATGCCCATTTTGTAAATTATGTCCCGTTTTGAGTAAAATGGCCTTTGGAGCTGCTTTCTGAATGACAAACAGCTGCACAGGCTGCATCCTTTTCTCACTTTTAGTTTTATTTTCTTGGTCAAAATCTTCAGTTCACATAAATATTGAATAGATTCGTGTTTATAGTTCACCTCTTCAACATTTTGAACCAAACGTACAGCAACAGAAAGAACCAATTCTTGTTCATTCATCAACTTTGAGCCTAATTACTCAACATTTTATACATGTCAACCTCATTGTTTATTTTGTATTAATACACATGGTTATTTCATAAGATATTTTCTTAATGTGTGGCTTAGGAATCATAGAATAGAATAGAATAGGTTTTATTTGGATATTTTCAGCGTAAGATTATGCTACTGTAACTTCTGCTTTTTGCTTATCTTCATATGTGGCGCCAAGAAATGCGGAGGCAGATTCATTAACTGTGTTTCAGCAGAAGTTAGAGAGAAAACCAGATGGTGGAAAGGATGATACCGTCACACATTTTAAAGATGAAGGAAAAGGAGACGCCCAGCGTGACTCAAGGCTGACTGATATTCTAGATTAGGATTACTGGAGCTTTTACATCTCAAACTTTAACAGGATTTCTCTGTTGGTTTTTTTCCCCTATACTTTGCATTTTATTACTTTACAATAAAACAAAGTCACCTTATTTTTATTAGAAGCTTTTTAATATTTCTCTAATCTTAACATTTAATTTCTTATTCTTCAAGCATCTATTGGTATTAACTTATCATCTCATCTCCGATCCACAGGAAGAGATTATGAAATGCAAACACAGCATCTTCGTAAAGATTTCCTTAATTCACTCTAACTCTGCAGCGGATCCCAAAATGTCTCGTCTGATGTTGTTTGTCTGCAATATGAGAAGCCAAATATTTTACTCAAACAAAAGTTAAAAGGTATTTGATTAAAAAGTTTACTCAAGTACTGTGTAACTGATCAAAACATCAATCATTTGATATTTAAAAATATAAAATTAAGTGGAATTCTTTTATTTTTAAGGACAAAAATCACAATAATTCACAAAAGTAATAAAATAAGGCAACATGACATTTTTCCAGTTCAGTTTTTTCAATAAAAAAATCTGTTGAAACTTTAATAAAAACTGCAGGTGTGAGTCTGAGTCTGGTGAATTTTTGGATCAAACATGTTTGATTTTCATTCAGTGGGTAGAAAATCCAGAAGTTATAATAAAATTACTCAGGTAGAAGTAAAAAAAAAGTATTTGGTAAACAATTTACTCAAGTACTTTGTAACTAATCAAATTATCAATCATTTAATATTTAAAAATTACATCATCACATGGACCAAATTATAAAGTTAAGTGTAAATGTTGGTATTTTAAGGATGAAAATGACAATAATTCATATCAGTAACAAAAAAACATCAGGCAACAGAAAAGTTTTTCAATAAAAAACTGATAAAACTGTAATAAAAACTGCAGGTGTGAGTCTGATTCTGGTGAATTTTTGGTTAAAACATGTTTGTTTTTCATACAATGGGTAGAAAATCCAGAAATTTTACTTGGGTAAAAGTATCGATACTTCATAATAGAATTAAAGTAAAAAGTACAGCGTAATAAAAGTACATTTTAAATGTAACTCTACCTAACTCTGGCCGTATTTCTTTGTAAACACAAAAAGCCTCGACTGCCTTCAAACTGCTTCTTATTATCTTTCCATTGTAATTTACGTAAATTGAAACATCAGATTCTTTCTAGGTGTTAAAATAGCCACACAAATAAATAAAAGATTTGTGGAGCAAAAGGTGAAGGAGGATGAGGATAAAAGAGATGAAGGTTTTAGTTTGCAGGCTGGTTTCAGAGTTGCAGAAGACGCTTCGTCCTTCGTGAGAAGTGGATGTCTCGCGTTTGGGGGAATAAAAGAAGGGTTGATATTGGCAGATTAATGCGCAGCATCTTCCTCTGCCTCTGGAGACTTTCATCCACAAAACACGGGCCCAGAGGCAATCATGCATTACACCAATCTCTACGTCTGCGCCTCCTCCAGCCTTCAGACGAGCCTGCTTAAATCACCGGCCTCTCCCTGTGGAGATTTAGGGAAGTCATTGGAAAAGAAAGGCAGCCTCTGCAGAATTACGCCTCCTTTTGCTTCTTTCGCTCTTCTCCAACTAGTTCTTTGCTGTGAACTTGAACGGGAAGCGATGGGCTTTAACGTCTGCGGCAGCTTTTGAGCAACAAACCAGCCTGGAGAGGCAGAGATGTTTCTGTTTGACGGTGTTACCTGATCCACCGAACGGTGTCATTTCCCTGGCATGTATTATGCATAACCTGGCAGAAGCGGAAGCTGCCTTAGCTCCCGGCCTTATTTTCCTCATTTGATTGAGTCTGTCTGCAGGTGTGATTTATTGTTCCTGTTCTGCTTTCTCGGAGAAATACAAAACATTTGTCTTGCAGCACTTTGCATTCATGCCCTCTGGTCAGGCACACACCGAGTAGAAACTTTTGCATGCTGATTTTTGCCTGTTCGCTTTGGCAAATGACTGAAATGTTAAACAAAGTTCTTCTGCATGCTTCCTGTTAAAGCTGCAGTATTTAACTTCTATTTAAAAAATATGTTTTCTGTGTATTTGTTACAGTCCTTACAGTTTAATATGAGACAGGTAATCTGTGAAAAGATTGATCTGTTCCACCTCTTTCCTGAGTTACTATTGCTGTTTGTACAAAAGCATTACTTCTGACCAAAAACAACCAATCAGAGTCAGGAGGCGGGTCGTAGCGCTGTCAATCACACTCATGTATTCACTGCCAAATGTGCTGATAGCAGAGAAACAACTTAGTTACAGAAAAAAAAAAGTTTATCCTCTCATCAGTGACCAAGCTAACTAGCCTTATCATTGACAACATTCTATGCTACCAGGAACAGCAGAGAGAAACAGAGGAGACTGATTGACAGCACTAAGACCCGCCTCCTTGCTCTGATTGGTTGTTTCTTGTTAGCACTGGGAGAAGGCTCAGTTTTTGAAGCAGAAAATGAAGATTATCTGCTTCATTTTATACTGTCGTGACATAATGACACTTTCAGCAAACGTAAAAAAAAAAGTTACATAGTGCAGCTTTAAAGAGAAATTTTTTGAGTTTAATAGAAGCATCTGCTCAGATATTTTCAGATTTCCCTTCTGTTGTCTTTAAGGCTCTTAATTCAAACAAGGGATTGACCAAACTGGATTGCCCAATCCAAACTTGTTCTCCTAATTAGCAAAGTAATTATTTTTTAATCAGTTAGTGGAGAGACTCGACGTCTTTTCTCTGTGAGTTGAATTAAAATCAGGGCTTCTGAATGTTAAAAAACCTCTGAGACTAAAATGAAAGGACAAGCTGTTTTATTAGCTTCTGATCAATTTACATTCAGTCTTAGTTATTAGTTAATTAAAGTTGTTGGTTTTTGCAAGTTGCAGATTTTATGACCTGGATTTTGATGCTAAATCAGAATCGGTTTTAATTGCATTTCTCAGCGTTTCTTGCTTGATTTTGTTTTGTCCGCCTTTGACCGGACCATTAAAATCAAGATTGTTTAGCTAGAGAAGCGTCAGAGAGTCGTCTGATCTATTAACTAACTTTTCATTTAAGTTGAGATTTTGCGGAAGATTCAACTGGTATTTTTCGCCCAAATTGTTTCAAGGATTCATTCTTTTTTGCCCTGTTATTTTATCCAACTTAATTTGGAAGATTTGTTTGCACAGAGAGAAATAAGAACTACAAATAATTATCCGACGGCAGCAGAATAAGATCTCCGCACAGACGGCGAAGACTTCAATTTTGTAAGAAGGACTTTAAATTCCCACAGAGACGCTGCGATTTACAGCTTGTTAATGCAATCATTATTATATATTATTATACTTATTCATTAATTGAGTTTAAAGCAACTTAACGAACGTCAAGGTTAAGTTCACAGCCCAGCGCTTTAATTTAACGACGGCTATGGCTGCAGCTTTTATTTTTAAATAACCCACTTTATATTTACCACACTCATGCCTTCATATCAGAGGCTCTGCTGAGTGCTGGGATTAGTGGGATTATAAAAATGCACTTTCTTGTGATTACTGGTACTTTACATTTTATTGAATCATAAAGATTTGTTGGTAACTAGATTCCCAGCTTTGTTCTCATTAGACCAGCTTTTATACATCTACTTCCGACTGAAGCCAGATGTTTACATACACTTTATAAAAATAAAACTTTCTCTGTTCAGAGAAATATCAAAATTATTTGTTATCTCATTTCTTCACAGTTAAAAATGTGCACTCACTTGTTATGTAAGGTAATTTAATTTATACACAAATTAGAAGGAAATACAAACAAAACTACAAAACTAAAAGAAAGACAAAAATCTAGATCTTGCTGAGATATTAGTGTTTTTAATCTTGGAAATGTTCTTCAGGTGATAAAAGGCCGACTTTGTAATCGTCTTTATATGTCTCTGAAGGTTCAGATCAGATTTCATGCCTGGTCGCTGGTTTCTCGCTGTAATATCCCAAGCTGTGTGCTGATAAAAGAAAGAAGTTTAAGGACAGGTTTGAGTCAAATCTACCTAAAGCCTCAAGTCATTTCAGATTAAGAGGCGTCAAAAATTCAATTGATTTAATCTCAGGGAAAAGAAATCACAGACGCTCGTTTGAAAGGGAAGGTTTTTAAAGTTTTATTCAGTTATAAATAGTGTGACAGTCAACAAATGATTATAAAGAAAATGATTGTGTGTGTGTGTGTGTGTGTGCGTGTGTGTGTGTTGGTGTGTGGGTGTGTGTTATTGCTTCAAAGTTAACTGAGGAGTTGTGATTTGTCAGTTGGTTCTACCTAAATCCAAAGTTTACAGTTCTAATTAAAGATTAAGCACTTTATGACTTCCTTTAGTGTCTATCTGTGCAGCTTCTGCAGGGCTGTGCAACAGTTCATAAAATACAGCCCTGGGAAAGGCAGTTAATTAGAACAGAGACCCAAGAGAACCTAAATTTATCACATTGTGAAACGCTGCTGAGCCTTATCTGTGGGTTTTACAGCTTTAGAACAATGTCTGCACGTTTTCTATCACTGAAAAGCTGAAAGTGCAGAAAACTTGCTGGAAATGTTCGCCTTCTGAATATATCTTGACCTCACCAAAGACAACGAAAGACACAATAGGTTAACAAAGGGTAAATGATAACGGGCTTGTGAAAGGGCCATGATGCAAATACAGAACATTCATCATTTAAATGGAAAGAAATTCATAGAGATAATACCAACCAGCCAATCACAAATTGACTGGTACACTGTTCAGTTTGCTCAAATATAGGAGGATTTTATTACTTGATTTGGAAGAATTTGACCTTTAGAATATCTGAAGACCTTTAAAGGACATTACTGAAATATAAAATTACTCATTTATATAAAGTTTAATCAGTCGTTTAACTTGAAGGCAGAAATACATGGTTGGATGAACAGATGGTTGTTGGATGGATGCTTGAATAAATAGATGGTTGGATGAACAGATGGTTGGATAAATAGATGGTTGGATGGGTGGTTGGATGAATGGATTTTATAAATAGATGGTTGGATGAATAGATGATTGGATGGTTGGTCGGATGGTTGGTTGGTTCGACGGACACTCAGACGTGTTTCATAGATTAAATGTTTTATTTTCCTCCATTTTCCTGGCATCTATAAAATCTCCTGCCTTCTTCTTCAGATTTCTCTGTTTGCGTCTCAGTTTGTTTTGATGAGATGAATCTCACTTACACCAAAACGCAGAAGCCAACGCTTTATTTAACATGCGCTTAATGGAGAATCAGTGAAATGTCCCTGATTTAAAGATGAACAGCGGCTATAAACACTGTCACAGTAGATAATCCAGCAGATTCTCTCATTACCACTTGGCTTATCTGCGCTCACGACTCGACGGCGAGCTTACAGGAGATCAGCCCCTAAAATGAAACAAAAACATCTCCTTTCTCAAGAGACATCAATCTTCTGTAAATTACTCCATCTTCTGTTTTCTTTTTTCTCTCCCCTCTCATCTGTGGATGCAATCAGAGGGTTATGAAATAATCTCGGCACCTGGCCGGGTCACTCTGCAGCCGTCGAGCTGCCTTGAGATGTCAGCCGCTCATCCATCATCGCAGGCTCCCCTCATAACTCCATCACGCCTTTCAGCGCACACAGATTGGCTCGGCTCAGTGGGGAACGGTGAAATAAAGCCCACAAAGCTGCCTGTGGAGATGCCCTTGAGCAAGGCATTTGACCCTCCTCTGCAGGCCAAGCACTTATTAAAGGTGACCTGTTATGCTTCTTTCAGCAGGTTAAAAGAAATCTGATTTTATTTTGAGTTTTTTGGGCCTCCTGTCACTTTAAATCCAAATAAGCTGCTGCTGTTCACGCCCCCCAACGCCTACTAAATGTTTACTACTTCTGCTTTGAAAAGTAATAGTGGAACCTTCTGCACAACCAACAAAAATGCAGCAGGTGGTTTCTGGATGGTAAATCAACAATAAAATTACATTTATTCCGCCATGTTGTCTTCCATGTTTGTTTTTTCATTTTTGTTGTTTAAGTTAAATGTGAATTCTCACTAAACTAAACTAAACTAAACTAAACTAAACTAAACTAAACTAAACTAAACTAAACCAGAAGTGGAGCCTCTTGCACAACCAGCAAGAATTCAGCAAGGGGTTTCTAGATAGTAAATCAACAACAAAATTACATATATCCTGCCATGTTGTCTTTCATTTAGTTTTTTTTTTTGCTTGTTTTTGTTATTTTGTTTTCATTTAATTTTGAAAAATTGTTTTAGTGATTTAATGAAGTCGTGTGTAAGAATAAGGTTAGCATTGCTGCAGCTAAGTGTGGATTGCAGCTAAACTAAGCACTTGTGTCTTCTAGCTGCCATTGCATGTTGCAAACAATGGTGAAATCAGCTGACCAGAGGCACTAGAACTTAGCTTGGGTTGCTAGGTAACAGGCTGGAATTTTGCAGGGGTTGCTAGGTAACGGTGCAGTGCCCCTTGAATGTGACTCAACAATCGGGAAATGACTCATTTTCCAGACACCAAAAAACATGAACTTATTGCCAAAAGATGTTTTTTTTGTTTTTTTTAAGTGCCTGGGCTGTTTTTAGAAGCAGATGAGTCACAAATAAAAATACAAAAAAACATTAATTTTCATAATAGGTCCCCTCTAAAATACAGACAAAGCTTTTGTATGGCTTAGATCAAATTGTATTTATGTGCCAGAATGGTCCAGTCAAAGTCCAGCGCTTGAAACAAAAGTTTTAAATTGATATTCACATATCAATATGAAATGTCAGTCAACATGTACAGAGCTGGTGGAGATGGTGACGCTACTTTGTGTTGGTTAATGCAGTGGAAGAAGTTATTTTTGCTTTCTTACTGGAAAAAAGTAAATTTTTGGCTGAACCTTCAGATCCTTCAGTTCTGAACTCTTATCTCTTACAAAACTTGAGAGTTTTTATTTTCTTTTTGCTTGAACTGCTGACTTGGTTTCTCTGCAAATCATCTATAAAAATAAAATCCACCAAACTTTCACTCTTCAAATCCATATATTTTTAGGAGAGGAAGCTGGCTGCTTCTCTGTAGCTGACCTTGATCTTTAACCTTTAGAAAATAATCTAAAAACATATTTTTCTGTTTTTCCCCCAGCCGTTGAAGCTGAACTGCGAGCTGTGCAGCATCGTGTCCAGCTCCGGTCAAATGTTGGGCCAGGCTGCCGGCGCGCAGATCGACCGCTCTCCCTGCATCTGGCGCATGAACAACGCTCCCACGCGAGGGTTCGAGAACGACGTCGGGCGGCGGACAACGCTCAGGGTCGTCTCTCACACCAGCGTGCCGCTGCTGCTGCAGAAGCCGCAGCACTTCTTCGGCCAAAGCAACGACACCGTGTATGTGGTGTGGGGGCCGCTGCGGAACATGAGGAAGGACGGGAAGGGCATCGTGTACAACATGCTGCGGCAGGCGTCGGAGAACTACCCGCACGCTCGCATCTACGCCACCACAGAGGACCGGATGAACTACTGCGACATGGTGTTCAAGAAGGAGACGGGAAAAGACAGGTGAGATCAACAGCACTTCCTGTTCGCTCGGCACAAAGGAATTAAGATCAAGTATTGAAATAATCAGCAACTAATTTAATCAATCAAGTTTTAAGTTTATTTGTGCAGCACATTTTGGTATCACTTTATTTGAAGGGGTTTGGATAAGACTGGCATGACATAAACATGAAGGAGTCGTCAGAAATGCTTACAACCGTATTCATTCAGTAAATAATGTTTGGCAAAGTTGCACTAAAAGTTGCATTAAAAGCGTCAGCTATGCATCATTTGGTAAATAATGACACTTTAATGCAACTTTGCATTTAAAGTTCCACTAAAAGTTGCATTAAAAGTGTCAATTTTAAAACATTTGGTAAATAATGACACTTTTAATTAAATGTTTCATTAAAAGTGTCAACTCTCCATTATTTGAAGTTCAATTATTTGTTTATTTGCATTATTTACATACTTTTTATATTGTATAAAATAAGCTTAAGCAGCTCAATGTGAAATCAGCAGAATCAGCTGATTTTTAAATCTAATTACTGGTCAGAGTAATTGATTAGTAAAATAATCACTAGCTGCAGCCCTACTCCTGATTCCTGATGAACTCTTCTAAATTTAGCAGTTTAGTTCATCTCGTCTCTGATCCTCCCTCTGATCTTTCATCAGAGTTGGATTTATTCGTAAAGAGGTTCAAAGTGACACATGAGGCCGTTTAAGAAGTAGCTGTGGAGAGCAGCCGCAGAGGGAAGGAGACGATCCAGAAACGCTGGTTAATTAGGCAGCTCGGGTTTGGCACTCCTTCTGAGATCCAGCTGCTCTAACAGATTGACTCGCTCCGTTTTCACTCAAATAAATCGCAGAATTAAAGCTGCACGTCAGTTTTCTGTGAGATAAACAATAATTTTTATCAACAGTTGACCTCAACGTGTGTAATGTTTCACCTTAAAGTGAACAAATCATATTTTTTTTTACAAGGTTTCATCTTTACTTGTGTTCAGGATTTTTTATTTAGCTCATAATCTAAAAAAACAACAACAGTGTATTTGTTTTTCTAACATATTCAGACATGGATATTTAATTATTTATATGTATAATTCATAATCTTGTAATTTTATATGTATATATTTTTGCCTAAAAATATTGCAGAACTAAACAAATTTCCATGAAAATGTCAAAATCTGCACAGAAACATAAAGATCAATTGCTGATAATTATTTAGACAGATTATCAGCAAACTTAAAGTTAATCTGGGAGTCAGATTCACTTTGAATAGTTTTCTGGATCTAAAACATATTTGCCCATTTAAGACCAGCTCATGATTAGAGATGCACCGATCCGACATCAATATCTGCATCGGTCCTGATATTTTAAAAGTTCTAGATTGTGACAATATGCCTGATCTATAGGGGCGGATCTATTCAGTGTAATTCTATATTTTCTGCTCTGAGCGACATCATGCTTTATTATTTATTTTACATTATATTTAGAATTTCTTATCATACTTTCTGAAAGATCTAACAGGTCTGTTGCAGTTTTTTTTTTTTTTTACAAGTTTGACCAAGATAGTCAACTTCTTGTTTTTTGGTTTCATGTCTGAATGTTTGCAGCTAACAATAGTTGCCCCGCTGTTGCCAACTCTGCAACTTTCTTGCGATATTTATTAACATTTCAGTCAAAAACAAATCACAATCGGCAGGTCAGGCTTTTTACAGATCGGTAATCGATCTTGCAATCGGTGCATTCCCCTTATATACATTTTAATTAGTTTATTGAAGAATATTTCATACTTTCATTATTTTTAAGTTGGGATATATTTGCCCTTTAAAAGCTGCTCATGTTGTTCCTCTTTGTCTGCTGATCCGCCTGAGAGAATTGCAGGTTAATGACTGCAGGAAGGCGGCTGCAGGCGTGCCATTGTTGAGGACAAACCTCATTTCTTCCTGCTCATCTCCACAGAGCGCTGCTCTCCTGCCGCTCCCTTATGCCATCAAGACCTCTCTTAACTTCTTAAGAGGATTAACATGTTCTGTAATAGGCGTAGCATCCATTTCATTTCAGCTCCATTGTGCGGTTCTCATTCAGGATGGCAGCAATAACACTGAATTTCATGTTCGACGTCCCGGTTTGAGTGCGGCTCAGCTGTGCAGAAACCCAGACAGCGCAGCTAGAGGTGCAGGATTAGGGATGGATGCTCAGGGAGAGGAATCTCATTACGGGACGTTACGCTCCCGGGGAAGACGCGAACCGTCAATCGATGCTGATTGGTAACACAGACTCAACTCGAAGAGCAACAATGAGGCACTTTGAATGAATGTGTAATGAGAAGTTTCTCTACATGCCTGTCTTGTCACAATTTTGGCTGCAAACACTTCAGCGCTCTGACACAATGAATATCCACAGAAACAGTTTTCAAATTGGGTTATACGGCGTGTAGCTTACTGTAATCAGAAGGGAATAACTGCTGTCATTAGCTGGAGCTAATTCAAACTGATCCAACCCTGCAGCTGTTTGTTGCTCTCTTAGCTAACTTCAGACCCGAGTCCAGAAAAAAAAACCCTCTTAAGAGCGCATTACTGCAGCAGCTCCTCTGTAATTTGTATTTGTGCATGCAGTGGCGTACTGTCAGCGCCTCCCTACTGGTGCATGGATAATAATCAGCATGGTAAAAGGAAAAAAAGATGGAACAGAGATCAACACTACGTCTAATTATCCACATTGCCGCCAGCAGATGAGAAGATGGGGCGTTTCGGCTTCCACTTGCATGCCTGATCAAGACGAACGCCGTGTCGGAGCTGAACACGCTGCAAAAATACAAAACCTTACCAAGTAACTTTGGTCTAGTTTCTAATGTAAATATCTTGGTGCTCTTGAAATAAGACAAAACTAACTTATACATAACTTTTCAGCAAGCGAGAGGAGCTGGTTTTAAGTAAACAATTGCAGAATATTAGTGAAAACGTTCTAGTTCCACTCATTTATAACTAGATGTGCCTTGATTGCAGTTTTCTGGTTGATTACCGATTACAATCTTTTACAAGCTTGAGCTGCTGATTCCAATTTTGTTGTATTTTGTCTGAATTATTGCTAAATATTGCAAGAAAGTCACTAAGTTGGTAACAACTATTGTTAATTCGTTAACCGTTAACTGCAAACATGCGGAAATTACCTGGTGAGCCGGTCCGTCAGGAAAGCATGTAAAAGCAAAAGAGGACAGTGGTTGATTTTTAGACCTTTGATGAAATAGATGATATCGGTGAATAAGTATCGGTTAATAACCGATTTCACAAAATTAAAGAAATTGATGCCCATAAATCGGTGCACCCTACTTCTAACAAGACTTTTTTCTGTTACAAGTGAAATAATCTGGAACTGAAACTTTTTTTCACAAATATTAAGCAGTTGCTGACTTAAAACAAGCTCCAAGTCTTGTTCAAAAGTTACTTGTAAGTCAGTTCTTCTCATTTCAAGTGGACTAAGATTTGACTTGGTTTTGTGTTTTTGCAGTGTAGTTCTCCAGAAGATCTTGTGATTTGTCAGAAAACTCAGTCATTTCTGTCGGGAGCTGAGAAGTTAAACCGAAACTGTCATTATGAAGTACAGAAAGAAAGGCAGCGAGTTCCTCAGGATGGAGAAGAAATTTAAAATTTTTTAAACTAGACGATTTCTAACTACAAAAACAACAGATTTTAACTGACAAATTCACTCCTGTGTTTGGGAAAGAGAGGGAAAGGGTTTTTAAAATGTCAAAATATCAAAATTATTAAAAAATATCACAAAAGCTCTTCTTAAAAAGGAGCAACTTTATAATTAAAGAGAAAAATGTGAATTTAAAAGTCTAAGATTCAGACTAGAAAAAGCCTTTAGGGGTGAAGCTGTGGAGTGATTTAATCATGGAAATAATAAATTCGACATTTCAGACAAATTGGTATCGGCCAAAATCGGAATCATCAAGTCAGGCTTTTAAAAGATTGGTAATCTACGATCGGTCAGAAACAATTGGTGCATTCTTATCTCTTTTGTTTGTTTTTGCAAATAAAAATCACAGATTTTTCACTGTTACACCAGGTCATTTATTTTGACATTCATGCTGAGAATCATGTCAGGTATAAAAAGGACCTTTAAGTTTAGAGGAAAACCGCGTTGATGACTGAGATGAAACAGGGTTGTTGCCTCTGATCATCCTGATTCTCTCCCAGCAATAAGGAGGAAATGCAGTGTAATTTATAATAATGAAAAGTTGTGGCTGTAAATGTGTGTGGCAGCCGCCTCGGCCTGTGATTCATGCGAGTGTGGGCCGCGGGCGGATGTCGCGCAGGCCGAGCCGCTCCGTTATCAGCTCTGCCTCCTGTGGTTGTCGGAGCGTATCGGCGCGCTCCCGTTAGCGGCGGCAGATAACGGACCTTACGAAGACACAGCACTTAAATCATGTTGTCACTTTACAGCGGCTGTGTGGCCGGGGTCTCCGCCTCCCATCCGCCCACTTCTCCTCAAACTGGGGCTTTGCTGTTTCCAGCAGTTTTGAGTGGATTCAGCTTTCATCACTCGTAAATTATTGACATCTATTACACACCCGCCTGTTTGTTTCTACAGTCTTAATACCTGCCAGGGCAATTAAGGTTTAGTCTTAAAAGGGGTGAAGATGGGATCTATGCGCGACGCAAAACATGTTCATTATATTTTTTCTTTTTTGCACAAAATATTTTTGAAAGATGAGATTTCAGTCTGCTTAGTTCAGCCTGTTGTGATGAATTTTATGGCCTCTTGTCACTTTATTTCCAAATAAACTGCTGCTGCGCTGCAAAAACACAAAATCTTAGCAAGCATTTTGGGTTGTCGTGGACATTACACGACAAAAATATCACCCAGGCTCTTCCGCATCCTGCCTAGGGTTTATCAGGAAATACTGCAATGTTCTTGTATTTAACTGGTTGTATAGTTATTTAAGTTAAACACCATATTTCATTCTAACCATATAACTGTGCAAATTGAAAATACTGACTTAGATTTGCTTAAAGGAAACACCAATTTTGCACGAATTTCACAAAACTGCAATGGAAGCTCTTTTTTTGGCGCCACATAGGTCACATGATCAACAACCCGGATGTTACTACTGTCGAAAACCATGAAGAAGACAACAGGAAGTAGTTGGAAGATGAATGCGCAGAATGTTTTGCTTTTTTCCGTTTATTGTGTGGTCAAACATATTTACACCTGATTTAAATTTTTTCTTATTTAATGGAAACACTGCAATTGCGAAATTGTGTTTATTCGACATTAGTGGCATATCTACAGAGTTTTGTAACGGAAATGCATCTAATGACAAATTTTAAAGGGATGTTCCTGATAAGACGTTTGATCGTCAACAATTAAAAAAAACAACTGATGTATTATTTTTACACATTTAAAAGTAAGTAAATTGATGAGTTATGAATTTAAAAATAAAAATGACAGAAAAGTTTGAGAAAAGTAAAAAGAAAAACATCCCTAAGTAGAAAACTTCTCAGCAACACAGGTGTCATTTAGTCATGGCTCATTTATCTCTGTGTAATAGAAATCACCCTGAAATGCAGAAAGCGTGAAATTACATAACTTTTTTTTTTCTTTTTTCTTGTTTTACAGCATCCATTTCATTCAACTTTAACTCCTACTGAGATGTTATAATGGAATAGGAGGCAGAATGGCAGTAATAAAATCTTAGATGACAAGCTGACTTTACTTCTGATGAGGCTTTTTTCTGTTTGTTGAAGCATAAAGAGCAGAATCTGCTGCAGATATTCGAGTTGTGATTAAATATAAATGCCTAAAGGCAAGCAATAAAACCTGAAGACACTTTCCAAAGTTAAAAGGAGCAAAAGGATCATTAAAAGTTAACACCAATAGAACAAAAACAGCCACTTCAACGTCCACGTTGAAGAAGCACTACATTAAAAATCTGCATTTTGTAATCACATATTAGTCACATTCTGCTGTGAATGTCAGGACTGTGTAATCGGGCTCCATAATCTCCAGCTGTCCACTTCATATAACTGCATGCGCCCCTGGCAGTCGCCGCTTTCTCATCCTAAAATAGCTTCAAACGAAACACCGTTCAGCTGAACTGCTTCTCATCTTTGTTATAGACGCCGACTCAGAGATTCAGCCTGTTTTTTTAATTATTTTTATGAACAGCCTTTTAAGAGCTGCATGCTTTTGTACTTTTCAACAGTTTAATTTAACTATCGGTGCGGGGGTTTGTTGTGTTCAGAAACTTTCTGGTACAAGTGAGAATGTAAATACTTCCTTTGTTCACTTCCCAGTTTAATAGCTCATATTTTTCCAGCTTTGATATTCTGCTGAACTTGAAGGAACATGAACCTACGGTGGCCCAGAGCTGCAAACCACTTCAGCAAATACAAATTTTGAAAACACAACAAATTGAAAAACACTACAACATTATCAAAACGGAAAGGGTATGTCCCAATTGGAGACCTGAGACATCACTGATTGGACGACAGTACTTTTGAACCCGTTGTTGCGATACGTTATAGCCTCTGCCACATTGAAATCTGGCATTAAGCTAATGCAAGTAAATAGATCGAACTTCGTAAAGTGCCGTTCTGCAAAGTATTTTCAGTTAATGAATTTTACTGACAATCTCTCACACATTATTATTATATATAGGAATAATGATAATTTAAAAAAAACTAACGTTTCATATGATTTGATGTGATTATTTAATTGTTTTGGGGCACAATATTTACATTTGATACATCTGATTCTGATAAATTGTTTTTATTGATGAACACACACACACACCTTTACAGTGGTGTATTCATGAACATATTAACACAATTCCTTAATTCAATGTGCATTTGCTATTTCAAGATATGAATAAAAAAACGGAACTTCATCTAAATTTTTAGGCATTTTAATGTAAAGACAAACTTTGATAATAGTTGTCAAACTTTAGCTACATATTTTTACTTGAAAAATATTTATTACAGTGTAATATATACTATTACACTGTAATATTATTATAATATACTGTAATACAGTAATATACACCGTATATTACTGTACACATTACATATGTAATATGTACATATGTAATGTATAATATTACACTGTCATTAAAATTATTTTTAATTTCTTTTCATAAATTGTCATAATACCCTAATACTTAAAATTGAGATATTTCACTTAAAATACATAAAAAGTGAAAGAAAAAACAGTGTACAGTTCATTTCAAATTTATTTATATTATACTACCATTTTTTAAATTATTTAAGTTCATAAGAGTTTGGAAATTGTTCTCACACTTGCTGCTAGAAATGCTACAAATTGTGAAAAAGTGAAGAAATTACTTTTGCAATGACTTTTTCCAACTATGAGATTCAGCACATCGTTCCATAAGAACTAATTTTCCCAGGACGTTTGTTTGCAAGTGTGAAAATTTCCCAAAACAAGGTCATTTTGTGGATAAGTTCTCAACAGAATATCCTACCCGTTTAAAATAAAAAGCTACCGCAGATGTTTGCACTAATCCTTTTATGAGAACTCTATATTCAAGAAGGAACTTGATGTAAATTGGACGTTTTGTGATTCATATCCTTAAACTGTTGTCCACTTGTTTTGGCACTGTCCCGTTGATTTTTGGCAGAATCTGTGTGACTTTATCCACAACAACATAGAAGCACAATTTATGCTGTTATGGGACGATGTCTTACTTGGCCTCCCTAAAAGCATGCTGAATAATTCTGAGTTTCTCATAAATCCTTTATCGTTACTAGCTAAATATCATATTCATTGTTCCAGGTCAGGAAAGCCACGCCTTGCTGCATTTTACAAAAAAGTTACGTTTTATATCTGGACTATCAAAGACTGACCAAAACAGCTATTAAAACAACTGAAATCTTTACTGGTTTGAATGTTGGGAACCGAAGCCCGTTGGCTTTTTCTTGAATACCGTTTATCTGTATTTATCTGTTTTGGTTTTTCTTGAGGCATAATAAATGTTTCACTGTGTTATACAGTGTATCTGCGAATAAAGTTAAAAAAAAAACATCCGCCCCCACATGCAACAGACTTCTTGTGGCTTTGATGTGAAACTGTGATGTCACTCATCCTGCCTGTGACATCACTGGCGACTGTCTCTGTATTTCCAGATTCCACAGAGAGATTCATTTGCAGCTTCACGGAGGAAACGGCGAAATAGGACGAACGATGGCAGAGAAAGATTTGTTAGTTGAAGAAGCAGAATCAGGCGCAAAGCCTGAAAAAGTTTTTTTATTGGAAAAAATTGAAATTTTGAAGAAGAGTCGTAGCAGGTGCAAAAGAAAGAACGAGCGACTTCAAAAAGTTGTTGAGAATTTGAGGGAAAAACACGAGCGCCTGTCTAGAAGCGAAAATAATAATGCCAGGAGCTGGCAAATAGAAAACAACCTGCTCGCAAGCGAGAATGAGCACTATAAAGACGTTGTCAGGACGCTAAATGGTGATTTGGACGAAGCAAAAAGAACAATTGACAGACTAAACACGGATTACAATGCGATGATGAGATCCTATGTGGTCCTAGATCGGACACATAAGGTGACAAAGGACAACGCCGAGGCGGCATTATCAGAGACATGCAAAGAAGTGGAGTCGCTTCAGGCAGAAAATCAGGAGCTCCGGCGAGAAGTCTTTGATCTGAAGGATAAACTTGACAGGATTAATGCCAGGGCGAAATCTGAGGCTGTCCCCCCAGAAGAGGAGATCCCAGAAGAAAGCCAAGAAGATGCTAAAGAGGAAAACGCAGAAGAGAGGCCGACAATCCTCCGAAGAATTGGGAATGCGTTTGTAAATTTGTACAACTCGGGAACAATGCGATATTGGGTCCCACCGTGGATATTTTAATTTCTGAGTGGGATATTTGAGGGTTGTTTGGACAAGGAGCCTTGGGGGATAGAGGCACCAGGAACTTAAGATAAAACATTAGATAAAACATAGAGATAACTGAGACTAAATCACCAGACTGAAGATTTTTATCATCCAGTTTTTGGTAAAATAAATTTATTTGCTGAAAAACAATCAGTAAACTTTGACGATTCATTCGGCATCGCTGTTCAACTGAGCCGATGAATTGGTGTAAAATGATTCACCAGCAGCGCACGCTCTTTTGCATCCTGCCTACGACATTAACGAAGCACAATTACAAATTGAAAAACACTACAGCATTATCAAAACGGAAAGGGTATGTCCCAATTGGAGACCTGAGACATCACTGATTGGACGACAGTACTTTTGAACCCGTTGTTGCGATACGTTATAGCGTCCGCCACATTGAAATCTGGCATTAAGCTAATGCAAGTAAATGGATCGAACTCCGTAAAGTGCCGTTCTGCAAAGTATTTTCAGTTAATGAATTTTACTGACAATCTCTCACACATTATTATATATAGGGATAATAATAATTTAAAAAAAACTAACGTTTCATATTTTTTGATGTGATTATTTAATTGTTTTGGGGCACAATATTTACATTTGATACATCTGATTCTGATAAATCGTTTTTATTGATGAACACACACACACCTTTACAGTGTTGTATTCATGAACATATTAACACAATTCCTTAATTCAATGTGCATTTGCTATTTCAAGATATGAATAAAAAAACTGAACATCTGAATTTTTAGGCATTTTATTGTAAACACAAACTCTGACGCCTCTTGACACGAAATCGTGGGCGGCGACACTTAATTTTAAGTAGTTACATTTTTTTATTCATATCTTGAAATAGCAAATGCACATTGAATTATGGAATTGTGTTAATATGTTAATGAATACACCACTGTAAAGGTGTGTGTGTGTTCATCAATAAAAATGATTTATCAGACACGACGTCGTGTGTTTGACACAAAGTGTAATATGTAATATTACACTGTAATATCACATATTATAGTATAACATTACAGCGTAATATCACATATTACACTATAATGTAATATCAAATATAGTGTAATACATTACACATGTATATTACACTATAATATGTGTATTACAGTGTAATATCACATACAGTGTAATATGGTATTACACTGCAATATGTGATATTAAAGTTTAATATTATGGCATAATATCACATATAGTGATATATTACACTATTATATGTGTTATTGCAGTGTGATATCACATGTTATAGTGTAATATGTGATATTACACTGTAATATGTGATTACACTGTAATATTACATTGTAATTAAAATTATTTTTAAATTCTATTAGGGAATTGTCACAATACCCTAATATTTAAAGTTGAGATATTTCACTTAGAATACATAAAAAATGAAAGAAAAAAAAGTGTACAGTACATTACAAATGTATTTATATTGTACTGGCAACACAGAGACAGGCAGGGGTTCAGTCTGTTGGTCGAACTGGGAGCAGTTCGGTGACTGGGCCTTCTGAGACATCTGGCTTGCTGCAGTCTAACGCTAATGATGAAAAGGATCTAACAATGGAAAATACATCCCCGATTCATTCACATTAAGGAAAAAAAAAACATATCTTCATCTTCACCATATCGGGGCATTGACTTAGCACCTAAACACAGACATTGTAGAGATGAGCTGGGAAACAGAAGTGTGAAGAAAAACAGCTGCAGCTCTGATCTCTATTGACCCGTCCTGACCAAATCCCCCGGTTCCGGTTCGGTCTCCGCGCTGCTCTCTGGATTAATGGACTTTCAGTCTGTTACATCAAACAAATTATTTTAATCTACATAAATTATAAGAAACATCTCACAGGCAACTGACGTACCTTAAGTAACCATGTTTGACCACAATCTTACGAACTTCTAGAAAACCATGGCAACAATAAACAAACAGCAAAGCGCCCGTTACAGGTTTCTCATTGCCTCACCCTCTTTAGAAAAACAACACAGTATAAAAAAAAGTTAGCTAAGCTAAGAAATAATCAGCGTACTTAACTGGGCCAATTTAGTTACAAAGGAAATATTTCTCTGTTGTTTAGAAGTTTGTTTCACCACGAAAACACAGAACTGGCCACAAAGTCAAGAAATTCTGCTCGTAAATTTACATTGTTGTCCTTAATTGTTTCCTGTGAAAGGAAAAGGCAGTGGGTCCATTTTGTACTGTAGTGTAAAACGGTTGAAACTAGTCCACACAGCACATCCTGCCACTTCGCTTATGTCGCATACGTATTGTCCAATCAGTGATTCCTCAGGTCTCCAACTGGGACAGACCCTCCTGTTTCAATAATGTTGTAGTGTTTTTGTAATTTGTAGTTGTGCTGCGGTAATGTTGTTGTGCTTTAGAATTTGCTGAACAACAAAAACAAGAAAAATCCAATTCGTCCAAACAAGTTTTTGGTTTGATTGTTTTTAAAGGTTTTACTGTCAGGATCAATAACACAATCTTCAAAGGGCTCCAATGTTAACCCACTGGATAACACAGTTTAACCAAAACAGGTGATAGTCTGAGCTGAAAATAAAACATTTACATCAATGAAACTAGAGATAACTGACACCAAATCACCAGCTTGAAGATTTTTATCATCCAGTTTTTGGTAGAAAGAGAGAAAAGAGAAAAACGATAAATCAACGATAAAGCAAAAGGAAATTATTTAGCTTCTTTTAATTGATCAAGCAGTTAATTGATTATTGGAACAGGCCTTATTCGATTGGCTGATTCGTTCACTTATAACAAAACATTTTCCCCATGTATTAAGTGATACCTTTTCATCAATATTGATGAATTATTTAGTCAAAACAAACTCCTATATCTTTCTGAAAAGTTACTTTATTTAGTGTACCAAGATATTTGCACTAGAAACTAAATCAAAGATTTTGTGGTGAACAAGAACTTTCAATGCTCCGTTTGTAGCTCTTTGCAAATCATTATTAGGTCAAAACAACCGATTGCTTGGGATCAATTGGAGTTCAAGCTGTTAAAACTCCGACAAAGCAACTGTTTCTTCATTGAAAAGAAATGTTTGCTTCACCGCCGTTAAAACGAGTCAAACAGAAAGAAAAACCGATTGGAGACCTTGAAGTGTCTCAACTGAAAATGAATTAATGTGCTAAAAAACAATCAGAGAACTTTGATGACTGAGTCGGCATCGCTGTGCGACTGAACCGGTGAATTGGTGTCAAATAAGTCACCAGCAGCGCACGCTCCTCTGCATCCTGCACGACTGTATCTGTAATTGCCTTGTGTTTTCCCTGACAAGACAACAAACAGCCGGCATCAGGATTTGTGGAGTAGGAGGCGTAAGCGCGTTATTTCTAGCTGTAATTTTATGCTTATCACTATGACCTCTTTAAGGAGAACAGAGAGCAGGAGGAGGAGTTATTGTACCGTTTCCCGTCGGGTAGCTACGATTTTCAGGCACGTCTCGCCTCATCCCGGCCAAGAATTTGTCACCAAGCAAGCGTGTAATGACATTACTTCTGTGTGCTGAGAGCTTGTAATTGGTGTGAAATTATCTTATTAAATGAAGCCACTGGAAACTCTTAGGCTTGAATAACTAATTCTTGGGAGTTCACTGGGTCAAAGGCGGTCAATTCAGACAAATGGAAAAGTCGTTGAACTGGCCTCTCCCAAAGCAGGAGGAAGATTTTCCCTTCCTGTGTTTGGTGTGACCCCATCAGAGGGAGAAAAGCAAACTGTCACATAAAGGCAGAGTGCAGTCTTCCCTAAAGGCCATTTGCATTTATGGTTTAATAATGTAATGACTCTCGGATGATACCAGCAAATTTATTAGCGGGGAACGAGACACTGAGCTGGTCAGCAGATTTCTGTTATTAAATGTCTGAAATAGCTCTTATCCTCGGTGATTCAGGACTTCCACTCACGAAGCCGTGTGACTCTTCGCTTCCTTCACTTTTATTACCTTCACAAATTAGATGTAAGTCATTTAACAATTGGTCAGTGTTGAAGTTTCTGTTTCGGACATGCAGTGGATCTAAAAAGCCGGCAGTGTAATGAGAATTCACAATTTATTTCTTACTTAAAACCAGATGTTTAAACAAATGGCATAAAACCCTGCTTTTTTTTTTTAAATTATTATTAAACCTTTCCTATTTTTGGTCAGAAAGGATCACCAAAATTATTAATATTTACTAAAAACAGGATATTTACATTAGGAGTTTTGCAAAGAAGAATTTTAAGTTTACTATAAAAATGCACGTATAGATCTACTTTAAGAAATTGTAAGTTAAAATTATCATCATCTTCCATAAAACAAATTTGAAACATAATCATTTGCAAATCAACTCAGGGAGAAATACTTTGTTTTCTGAGATCAATTAAAGGTAAAATTAAATCACATTCAGCTTTACTCGCCAAGTTTGTGAACTCAAATAAGGAAATTGACTTTGACCTCCTTTTTATAATCAATGAAAACATTTAAAATATGGATGTATAAAAAAGGCAAAATAAAAATAGTAAAAGTTTGTTTGTTCTTGTAAATGTGCAGATATGAAATAAGAAGGTTGAAGTCGTACAAAAATTCATGGTATTGCTCTGAAGACATTGATTTTAATGTAATATGTTCATTTTATTCATCTTAGGGTGTTTTGCTTCAGGAGGGACTGGTGCACTTCACACAATATGAGCAGGAAACCAAATTATGTTAGTAATCGATTATTCTATTGATTAACTGGATAAAAACAATAGTAGCAACTGCAAATTTTTTGTTTAGCCACTTCTGCTTATTTTATCCAACATTAGAAAGGCATTAAAAGATGCAAATAAACAAATAATTAAATACTTTTTTAATTAAGGAAAAAAAGCATTTAGCATTCCTTTAGTGAACATTTGATTGTATGTAGCAAAGGATGCATCTGCAACCAGAAAGAAGACTGATAAAACCAACATGTGGAAAACTCAGCACTGAACATCTATACAGTTTAGAGCTGATTAATAATTGGATAGAAAATATGTTCAATAGGAGATTTTCTTTTCTATTCTTTTTTCACTGAAGCTAAAACTATGAGGAGTTTTGTGTACAACAGATTTATGGGAAAATCATTTTTTTTATTTGAAAGGAATGGTTGTACCAGTTTTCTGATAAAATAAAACTTTTATTCAATGTTTTAGTTAAAACACCAACAGTTTTCTTGGAGCCCAGCTCAACATGCTGCGTTTACTTTATGGCTTTTACTCCCACATTTATACCAGATTAGATTTACTGTCTGCCTTTTTACTCCCAATAATTTTGTTACGAACCCGGCAGACATTTGTCTTACTAGCTTTGACAGATACTGCTGCACCTTCTTATGCGACATAATCGCATTCAACTCACACAAATCGCTTGTTGTAGCAGCTGGGCAGGAAAGCAGGCAGGAGACACGGTTAGCCTCCAGACTCTAAAGCTGTAAATGCATTTTCTGCTCTGATCTACTGCGCCTGAATAAACCCCACAGCAGCGAAACGACACGCTTCTGCTCCACCAGTCATGTTGCAGGTCAGCCTCGTCTAAAAGCTTAATTAGATCAAACGCTGTTGCTTTAGAAAATACCAATGTAAACAGGTGAAATAGACTTGTGACACAAAGCTCCAGTCTGTCACTGCTTAGATTCTGACTTATTTACAGCTCCGTTGGCTTTTATTCAACATCATGTTTTAGTCTAGCATCAAGAACTGAATGAAACTTTAATAGCAGGAAGAGCAAAATAAATTACCTTTTTGAAAGAGGAAGACATTGTACTAAAAGAATAAGGTTTGGGACAGTCAGAAAATATGAATTAAGATCTTAAACTAAGGTGATTTCTTGTACAATGTTAAATTTTTATGATTAGCCAATTAAAAATAATGTTCTTGTTTTATTTTGATGATTTATTTGAAATGTATTTACTATTTTCCATTATTTTTTGGAAGATATGAATTGGCCAAAACCATTTCAATAAATATGAAATATATTATCAAATACATAGTAATACAGCTTTCAGGTTTTCTTTCTTTTTTTTCCTTTTTTTTAATTAATTTACTAGCCCACAAAAGAAAATCGTTTGCTCAGTGTTTACTGAAAATTTTAAATCAAATACATGGTATTGGAATAATTGTAAGTGCTTTAAAGGGCTTTGAATGCAAAAACCAAGTCTTACCAAGTATTTGCATCTGGATTACAGTGCAAACATCTTAGTTCACTTGAAATAAAACAAAGCTGACTTACATGTAACTTTATTGGAAGGTAGACATTGTTTACTGCAGCTTCTGATTAAATATTGTGAGTAATGAGCTGTTTGCCAAGTCACTGATGATTTTAGCATCATTTTCAGGATTTATATTGATATTTTATATTAGTGCTCTTTGCAGTCCAGAATTCATGGCACTGAATCCTGGACTGTTCTGGACTGTGGATTTTGGAAAATCCACCAATTTGTGGATTTTTTATTTATTGTTTTTTTGTAGACCAAATAAAACTATTTAAAATAAAAACAGCGTTAGAAGCTAAAATATAGGCACAGTCCTATGTGTCACGCTATTGGCTGGCATTTTCAAAGCAGCCAATCCAGGAGCGGGATTTATGTTGCTTGAATCTGATTGGCTGTCGCCCCAGGGGACGGATATGAGGAAGACGGTAGAGGTTAGCTACTGTGATAATGCTAATACGGTTTCCTCTGTCTGTATTAATGCTTCAATGAGTAATTGGTGTTTGGACTGTTAAAATAGGAGGTTCTTTAGGTTTTCAAAGTATTCATGACTATTATGAATTCTCACATAGCGTTCCTGTGATTCAGTTTTCCCTTTGACCCATTTTCTGACCCTTTATTCATCATTTCCCTCCTCATCTGTCTTTCAGACATTCTTTCTTCTTTCTCCTCTTTTTAAACCTGTTTTCATCCAATTTAACTCATTTCAAGACGGTTTCCCTTCACTCATGGTCCTTGTTCCTGTTTCCAATCTTTTTCCTCCCTCTTATCAGCCTTATCGCCCTTTTTCATCCAGCCTTGTCCCTCATTATCCTTCTACACATCATGTTCTTGGTTTCTGTTTGTCTTATTCTGTTGGTTTTTTAAATCCTAGAACATAAAGTAAACTTATCCAACACAGATGCATTTCCACATTGTCAAATTGAGTCAGTCTAATCTCACATTCAAATTCAATTTATCAGAAGCAAATTAATTTAGCAAGTCCTTGTCTGTCATCTTTTCTAATATCTGTTTCATCCACTTTCCTGAACTCAAATTTAATTTCTTCCCATGGTGCCATCTGGGTAGATTGAACAAATATACTCACATCTTCCCTCATAACTTTTAAAAACTGAAATAGGAATAAATGTTAGATGGGTAAAAAAAAAACAATTAAAAACATCCTTAAAATGATAGCAGCAAAATGAACATTTTTACTGAACAAACATTTGATATCAGTTTGGTTAGATTTGAAGATGGTTCACCGAGTAACCTCAGGGAAGCCCAGCCCGTTACCTAGCAACCACAGTGGAGTTCTGCCCGTTACCTAGCAACCCAAGCTGAGTTACAGAATGTTTGGTCAGCTTGTTTTACTGCTGTAAAGAAAGCCAAGGATTAAGAGTATTTTTGCTCTGCGTGTGTGATTGATGTAGAAAACGGAGCAGCTAATCGGTTTTCAGCGCTTTGCTGTGTGGGAACAGGGTGTTTCTGTGTGAAGGTGAGAACGTGTGAAGAGCGGAGTGCCATCGCGTACGGTGTGAGACATTTCCCAGTTTTTCATGTTGTAAAATTTTGCCACTTGCCCACCTTCTGCTGCTGTTTCTTGTGCACTTTTATCTTTTCCCACCTCGGTGCTTCACATTGCAGCTAATGTAGGTGAGAACCGTTTCATCAGAGCAGTTGGTGCCGACCCATACAGTACCCAGAAGGTGATTATAGCTTTTATACTTTTTCTCACTTGATTCTTTGTATTTTATTGGAATTATATGCAACATTTTTTCAGCATGTTTATTTCTTTTATAATATAAATAGCTGGTGGGTCACATGCTGGTCCAAATTAGCACTAGACATCAGTATGGAGCCCTTCGATGTTATTGTTTACATCCAGAAATTTTGCGCATGTGCACAACGCCGGAGGGCAAAAGACGATTCTTGTACTGTATTCATTCATAGCTGCACTGCTGCGGTAGAACAATCCCGTTGACTAGACATGTAGGTATTATTAATTTAGTGCAGTGTGTCACTAAATTAAAGGTGACGCACTGGTTAAGAACAACTCTTAACCACTGTTTTCCCCCTCTCTATGTTAGCTACGCTACACACAGATGCATATCCATAGCAACTGACAACAACACCACTAATGTATCAGGATTCAACATCATAAAACACTAAAACATTTCCCACACATAGAACAAGACATTCAATCTGTTACAGTATTATGTTTTTAGGTTTGATGTTTATTTTGCGATTATTAATAAGTGATTGCTGTGGTAGATTAGCTGCTGTTGCTATTACCTATCGAACACAGGGGTGGTTGATTAGCTAATTTAAACTCCTGCTGTACTGATGATCCGTCAGAGTTGGTGTGCCTTACCTTTTTTTATTTTGTAACTGAATCGAAACACACCTAATTGCACATCACATCTACATGTTATGGTTGTCATAGTCAAGGTAGCACAACTGAACTACGTCCCTTTCCCTCGCAGTTTTTGCTGCTAGTTGTGATACTGTGGACATTTAGAAGAAAGGCACTGTGTCCCTTTTTATTTTATATAGCATATTTAAGATTTAGTGTGTTATATTGTTAACTCAACAGCTAAAATCAATGGTAGCCTTTGTCAGTGAGCAGCTTTATGCCGTCTAGCATTTTTGCTGAAAAATTACCATCGTACTATCAACGTAATATCCAAGTTTTATCAAAACAGAAATGTCCATTAGCATTGACATCCATATAAAAATGGAGGGAAGTTTATGTCTTTGACAAAATAGTTTTCTTTGCCTGCATCAGAAGACTTTGGACAACTTCTTCCTGCTGCATCAGTTGCCTAATTTTTACCATAATGTCCAGGAACGGTTGTTCTGTATTTAGCTCCACCCATCTTCCCATTAACTCTGCTGCTTCTTTCTACTGATTTATTTGACTTTGTGTTGGCCTATCATACAAAATCCCAATGAAATCCATCAAACTGTAATGTTTAAAATGTTGAGTTAGAAGGAAAACTTTGCAAACTGCTGCATATCTTGAATCTCAAACACTGTTTCTAGTGTTTGTTCTCTTATGTGCTGTTTTTTTGGAGACACTATCAATAAATCTGCGGAGGACACTTGGATATAAAATGCTGCTTGCTGCTTAATGCGAGGCAACAGTCACTCCGTCATGTCAGATAATGCATTTACGGTCGCAGTCCAGACAAAGATGGATCTCAAATTTGTGTCCTAAGCAAGAAAAATGAGTGCGCTCATAAGGCTCTGTGCCCCATCAGTCGTAATGCATCCTGTCAGTGTTACATGTTCAACTTTAAATTGAAAGTGAACTATTCGCTTCCGATTATACACAACGCTGTGTGAAATGGGCGGCAGTCACCTCATGGCTACAGTGTTGGAATCCCCAAAACCAGAGTTTCTCCACCACTGATAAGTCATGTTTCCATTGTGGGTTTCCCCTGATAAACGCCACCTTCAATGAGCCATTTTAAACTCTAAACGGGGGCTGGCACTTTCCTGCAACTTTGATTTTTAAATTATAGTAATCCCAGCAAAGACGTTGTACATTCTTGTGTCTTAGCCCAAAAGCTCAGCTAATAATTATAAACTTTTTGAAAAGGAGCTGGAACATTTGCCTTCATTTCACCACTGTTACATATTATCATTTAGAAATTAGAAAATCAAAGTACTTGTAGTTTTATGGTGAAAGGTTTATGGCTGAAACGATTAATTGTGATGAATCGATTATTGAAATAGTCACCAACTAATTTACTAAGCGATCAATCTGGAGTAAAGAATAACATATTCAGAGAAAAAATAATCCAAAATTCTACAAAATGTAACACATTTTGAATTTAAGATAAAAAAAAAAACTTAAAATGTTCTACCTAGAGCTCCTCAAGTGGCGTAGGTTTAGCGTCACCTGGTTTAAAATCAGTTAAAAAAAAAAAAAAATGTAAGCACTTTTTGGTATCCAATTATTAAAATATATATATTGTCAGCAGATCATCCCTAGTCTGCATTGTTTATAAGTCGAGCAGAAACAACTGAGCTTCTCACATGTTGATACAAATGATCGAGTGTTTATGGGGCTGGACAATAAATCAATAAGTTTATATCCCGATAGATTTGTGATCAATAGATAATACATTTGGCAAAGGAAATGCTTTAGCTAATCAACCAAGTAGCTAGCCTACATTAGCTGGTAGAAGCTAATGTAGGTTGACTGTGGCCTCAGCTAACTTACTAATTCTTTGGTTACCTAGCAACAACCTGCTGGGTTACAAGCAGTTACAAGTTCCCGCCCAAATGTTGGTTACCTAGCAACGACCCGTTGAGTATACAGCAGACGTTTTTTCCACTGTGTCTCATAACGGCTTAAAAATAAAATAATACGGTTTGGAGTGAAAACTGTGGATAAAACAGGAAAGACCAGGACACTCATTTGGCAGGTTTTCATAATAATTAAATCAAAAAATAATCATCAATAATTATTGATAATAACGTGATGCTTTTCAGCCATATCGTAGCGTTTCCTAGATGAATTTTATTACATCTTAGGAAATAAAATGTTTACTTTCTTATTTAAAAAAATTAATTATGTGCTTTATTTAATGTATTTCTAATATTGTATTAAAAAAGCTTAAATTATTTAATAAGAAATGTGCATAATGTGGCAGTTTATTTATCCAGTGAATCATCAGAATAAGTGATAATAAAAAAAAAATTGTTAGTAGAAAGCTTCCCCGCATCCACTCCTGTCAGACACGAAAAGCATTACACTAATAATCAAAACAATAAATAAAAATCTCACTGCAAAGCCTCAGGAAATATATTCTCATCATGAAAGTCTTCCAGTTTTGCTTACATCAGCCACTCTTACCTCCCACGCTGCATCCGCCTCTCATTTCCCATAAAGTTGCAACATCTCTGGATTAAACACATTATAGATGCATAAAATGTTTTAAAAAGGAAATATTTAAATAATAAAAACAGAAAAGATAGCCCTGTGTTTAGTAAAAGTGCCAAACTGATGAGAATATATCACTTTAAAGGAAGAATAATCACTTCATTATTCCATCTGTCACCCTGGTTAGGGTTTTGATTTGTGAGGAGCATTATTTACCATCGACGTGATGAAAATAAAAATGTAAAGTCACGACAGTGTGCTCTCTAAGCCTCCTGTAAAACCAGGAGCTAGAGGGTGTTACATATCGAATTCAAAGCACATTTATATGTGAGCCTCCATAAATCTCCTTTACTGTATGAGAGGGGACCCGGTGTGGCTTAAGAGCAGCGAGGGAGAGCTTACCAGCGCCACGGTTAGTGGGATTACTCCCTATTGTCGGGTTTTGAAAAGGAATAGCTCCAGTTTCAAAGCGGCTCTAAATTATTCAGCAAACCAGGTGAGATTAATTGATTATTGAGCTCTAAATCAATGATAATCAGCGGTTCTGTGTGTAATAGGCGGTCTTAGGTCTTTGTCTTGATCTCAGCCCCTGGAGAAATCTCTGAAATTGGCCCTCATCAGATTCACTAATCCTCGGTTTTTACTCTCCCGTCTTAGATGGGCTCCTCGTTATTATGCTGGAAAGGTTGAAGAAATTTCCAGGTTTGTCTCATGCTGTTTTCCACTCTCGTTTTTGAGTGGAAAAGTTGCACTTATGACAAATGTATTCAGACCCCCGCCGACCTTCTCAGACCTTCAAACACACCAAGGTCTGACTTTATGCAAATTAAATCCTCACAAATGGTTGATGGGTGTCGTGCATGAAGGTAGCAGCGCCTGTTGTTGCTGGTACCATCCTCTGTGAGGGCAAAGCCAATAATCTGTTATGCGGCATTGGTTGAAAAATCTTCTCAGCTGGCACTACTCTTTGATTACCAAAACACTTCAGACTCACCTTGAATAATGCATAGATCAGACTCATCTGTTTTACCAAAAGACATGCTGCTTTCTCTCGTCTTGGCCAAAGTTTGGAATAATCGTGGGATTATTTTCTCATCTTGGAATCAAGAATTCAAAAATCAAGATTTCATAAAATCCAGGGAAAAGTATAGACCAATGAAAACGACAGGAGATTTGTTCATCTATTTTCCATACCTGCAGAATCTGGCTGCTATTTGAGGCTGCGTTAGGTGTTGAACCATATTTTGGAGTTCTCTTAGGGGGACTTCAGAAGTTAGATTCAAGTGCTTCTAAAAAAAACACCAAGTAATTTTTTTTTCTCACTAAGTTAATGGTTTTTGGGAAAATAAGCCGAATCAAAAACCTCCTGGTGGTTGAGTCACACTGCGCCGTTACCTAGCAACCCCAGCCCAGTCCATTACCTAGCAACCCAAGAGGAGCTCCAGATTGTTTGGTCAGCTGGTTTTACCGTTTTATGCGATGTACAATGGCTGCTGGAAAAGATGAGTGTTTAGTTGTTGACTTACTATCCAGAAACTACTTGTTGCATTCTTGTTGGCTGTGCAGGAGACTCCACTTCTGCTTTTCAATGATGTATGTTTGCGAATCTTTCTGCAGCCATTTTTACGTGCGAGTGCAAACATTGAGTTTGGGGGTGTGGCCAGCAACAGCTTATTTGGAGTTAAAGTGACAAGAAGCCTTAAAACAGATCATACACAGAACTGAGCATCTAAATTCTCATTATCTAAAAATGTAATGAACATGTTTTTTATAGCTCATATGCCTATACTAACCTGTTCAAGGAAGCATAACGTGGGTCCCACATCTGACCCATGAAGCGTTGTAATCAATGCTGCTCTGCCAGATTGGCCAAAAGTCATCTCTTGGACTCTGGATGAACTCAATCTGTTCAGTAATTTTTATGTCTCGTTCATTCTGAACATAAATTATGCAGTCAGCTACTACTTTTTTTTTTTCACAAGTGAAATACAGATGCACAATTGCTTGGATTCATCCAGTCCAGTTCTGTGGCTGGTATTGCAGAATACAAGTCCACATAATAGGTTTTACTCATTTTTCCACATTCAGCTTACATGTGGTTCAAAAGCATGATTGTTTAAGGTTTTTATTTTCACTTTCAGACGTCAAGTGTCTGATATTTACCGTCCTAATATTTGCTTTGCTGAAACATAAATAGTGAAGCTGTGGCAGGTGGTCTGTTTCCATGACGCTAGGGCACATGGTCACTACTGACCCATGTGCAGAATGCATTCATTACATCTGGCACACCTGTTTATATCAAAGTGATCAAACTGGATCTCATTTTGGGTTTTTGGGTTTGTTTGAGGTGAGATACGGCAAGCAGAGTCCTTCTGAAATAGAGGTATGTTGCCAACATACCTCTGTGCATCAGAGTGGGGAAGATCTGTTATATGTTTTTCATTTACAACAGATAAAAGGATGTTTTTCTTCCAACCATGCATAAATAAAGTAAATTGGTAGTGCAGGCTGCTAAAAACTGGACGCAGTAACATCAGTTAAGCATTTCACAATAACAGATTTTGCTGGACGATAAATTGTCCCTGAAATGTCCAGAGAACATTTTAATCTAATATAAAGATAATGGCATAGTAATGCAGGTTTGCCCTCTCATAGCATAATAAAGATTCATTTACTCCATACTGGAACTGGAAGACATTTTAAATAGCCAAAATAAAACACAACAACCAAAAACAATAAATAAAAAGTAAATAAAAACATTTTTCTACATTTTCAGCTTGTGTGGTTCCCTTTCTCGCCTGTGGGGGTGCTGCACTAAAAACCTCTGCAGAAGACATGAGCGCAACTTCCTTCCTCTCAAAATGTAAACAAGAATGGAGTAGTATCAGATTTCAATGGTTGTAGAACTCCTCTCATCTTTGGTAAAACAAGCGATTTCCTTTGCTAGCGTTACAATCACACATTCGTTTTGGGTGCATTTACCCAGAATGCTCTGCGCTGTAGTCCACTTCCTTCTTTTGTTGTGGTTTCCGGTCCACTTGGTGTTCACGTCTGCATTCGAACTGCACCAGAGTTCACTTCAATGGAACCGAAACCGAGGTTTTTAAGTGGACAAGAGTTTGCTTTTTTTGGTCCACATCAAACGAACCGAACTGATTTAATCCATCGATCTAGAGTTGGATTAAATCAGACTCAACAGGGTTGGTGTGAATGCACCCTTAAATAGCTTCTAAAGGTACATACTGCAGGACTTCATTGTATTTTACTGAAAGATAATTTATTAGTCAAATGCTGGGAAACAACATGGGTGAGAAAAGGCGACAATGACTCCTAGCATCACGTCATCACTGAGCATAATCACGGCTGCTGAATTTCCTAAAACGTAGCCACAAATTGTGTGTGGTCGCCTTTGATTCGTGTCCAGGGCCGCTGACGGATCTAGCTTTGTCTTTTGAAATGAGAAACGAGCTTACACAATCATTTTGAAAAATCTGCCTGCTTGTTTCAAAGGCGAAACGAGCTTTGAAGCTACAGCGGAGTGTGGCTGAGAGGATGACATGTCTGTGGGCTGTAATTGTTTGAAATGACTATCAGAGAGGAAGGCTGCATTTGACTGTGATTCACTTTTCAGGCATTAGAGTGCAACCAGTTGACCTCAATTAACAGCTTAAATGGCGAAGTTACGCAGACACACACACCTTTCTTTCTACTGTACAGATATATTATTTCTTCTGTAATGTAAAAAGTTTAACAAATTAGATTGTCTCTAATTTTTTTTTTCTAGAAGTAGCCTACTTCTGGTGTAAGCATAATTATGATTTATGATCAGATATGAATGATTCAGCATCATATAAATGCATTAAATCTTACTGATTTATTGAAAAGAGTTAAAATTCATTTAAAAAGTATTAACTAAATATGCAGACTAGAAATACTTTGTGAGCTAAACCTGAGCTAAAATTGCTGCTGATTCTTAAAAATCTGCACAGCCAAGGCTTAAAATGGAAAAGAAATCCAAAAATTAGACATGAGAGATTTACACTGAAAGAGTAAATTAAACATGAAGAGTTCCTGCGCTGATCACAGCTTTGGTAAATTGAGTAAAAGCAAATCATGCAACCAAGTGAGAAAAGACAAAACAAAAAGTAAAATTTGTGATTACAGATCAGTTCATCCCTTTGCTAATTTATCTTTTATTTTTTTCAATGTATAAACAAATTTTTTTTTTCTTTTCTTTTATATTGCAGAGTTGATGCAATGTAAGTTAATTTAGTTAAGCCGTGGATGTGATCAATTTTTGCTTGATATTCCAGATCTCTGATTTTCTTTTTATCCTTGTAATATCTTTTTTCACCCAAAAATTACAGATTGCTTTTGAATAGGACATTTGCTTGTAAGTCCCAACAAATTCTCACTTCTTGGATGAATTAAATCTGTCACTAACTGTACCAGAGTAATCAAAAGGTTAAATACATTTTCAGATTTTTTAGGAAGTTATTATACTTACATATGTAATTTTTGTCTAACATTTGTACAAAATGAAAATAGAGCATGTTATATTTTTTTATGAGTATTGCAACATTTTCATAGAACCATAAAAAACAAGAAAAATCAGATGAAAATATATTTTTGTCTTCAAAGTAGTACTGAAAGCTTGGATTTTTTTTTCATGGTTTTCTATATGGATCAAACCATAAATGTACTCTAAATAATTACCGTATTTTCCGGACTATAAGTCGCTCCGGAGAACATGCCTGGTATGTTAACATAACATATTAAGAGTTATTCAGATAACTATAGCATAAATAACATGCTAACAAGTTTACCAAACCATCCGTGTCATTCCAGATCACTAAATCTTCATCTTCGGTGTCGCTTTTAAACAACTCCGCTAACTCCGAATGTAGAAGAACACAGGCCTAGAGCGCCCTCTTGCGGTTTAGTGTGAAAATGACGTGATATGATATAATAATGTGTTAATAATTTCACACATAAGTCGCTCCGGAGTATAAGTCGTACCCCCAGCCAAACTATGAAAAAAAACTGCAACTTACAGTCCAGAAAATACGGTAAAATCACAGTTTATTATCACATATTTGGGGAGCAGAAACAAACATAATGAGTAGTTTTGCGGTGCATTCACACAAGTCATGTTTACTCCACTTTAATCTAATTCTAGTTCGTTTGTCTAGAAAGTCCAGTTTGTTTCTGGAGGTGGGAATGTGTAATGAAACTCTGACGCAGACAGAACTCTGGTTGAAGTGCGATTTGAATCCGTATGTGAATACCAAGTGGACCGGAGGCTGCTCCAAAAGCAGGAAGGTGTCCATAGCGCAGTGCATTCTGGGTAAGTACAACCAAGACAAATGCAGTAGTCTCGCGCTATGGGAAGAAATGCCTCCTGGCTCCTGTGAAAACTCCCTTAAAGGCCTGGCAGCCGTGAAAATCCCACAGAAAAGCAATAAACATTGCCACCCTGCTTTATGTTCTCAGCTGTGGATTTTCATGCTTTTTGATGACTAATAAATCTCTCCATAGATCTGGATGCTGGCGCTGCAGCATCCAAAGTGAGATGGCTGTCATCTTTTCAGTTCAGGCCAGATTTCTCCCCCAAAATGAAGCGCAAAACAGAAAAGGAGTTTACTTTATCAGTACCGGGCAGTCCCGCTCGGGGCACAAAGGATGTAAGGTTGCTTGTAAAACAAACACCTCACAGACATTTACCTTAGACTTCAACGGTCGCAGATTAACATCCGTCTTCTCCTCAACGTCTTTGCCTCAGACTCACTGGGGTGATGCAGAATTAATGAGAGAAAACTGCTGGGGAGGTGGTGGGCATGAAAGCATCAGACAACGTCTTCTGCTCTGAGAGAATTATTAAAGTGCCGGTTGCCAGGCGGGGACGAGGAGATCAGTGGAAGCCAGGCTCGGCGCGCGTCAGAAGGGAGGCCGAGAGCAGGAAAATATGTTCTGTTTTGGCTCCCGTCATTTAGCACCATCTGCTCGGTCATTTGGGTGTTTGTGTTTGCTTTTTTTTCCTCCCCTGTAAACTTGACAGGGGGACAAATGTAGCGGGTGTGAAGCAAGATAGGATGATAGATGCTCTCTGCATGCAAAGTGTCAGTAAACAGAGCAGCCAAGATCAAGCAGGGCGCAGCAAGGGAGTACAAGTCAGGAAATATGACACACCGTACTGCTCATCATTAAAATGTGATCCATTAGTAGGAGTCTTCATCTGCTCTCTCTGTTGATTTTTATTTAATGTAAGACTTTTGACCATGTAGAAATAATAATGTCACACTGAGTTTTTAATCTTCGGTTTAATAATCTTCAAAAATACTTCAAAAATTAAATTATTGTGTTATTTTTAATAAATTGCGCTCTGTGCCTGGCAATTCTTTTAAACATCTTTTAAACAACAAACCAAAGTACAAACATTTGTACTTTGGTCTCATCTGTCTGAAACTAATTATTCCAGAAACGTGGAAGCTCAACTTTTATTTTAGAGAAGAGACTTTCTCTTTTGAAACCTTTCCAAATGAGTCTAATTCTCCTAAAATGGTGGCTGGATCTGAGATGTAGCTTTTATCATTTATTTTGCAATTTCTGTGGTGAAGTTGGCATCCACTCCTGGAAAGACTATCAACTCACTTAAATGTTTTCCACTGATGATTAAACTCTATAATGTACATTTAAACCAGCAAGCTGCAAAAACTTGCTTTAATAACAGTGATGAGACTTGCTGATTTTAAATTAACCAAGAACATTTTGATTGTCAACATCTTTCTTTTTCCCAATGACTGCAAATTCAACAACTCAGACTCTAAATATTTAGCTAATCTCTCATATTATTCAATGTAAACACTCGGCTAATGTTATGTTTAGATCTTGTTTCAAACTCTCTCTCTCTGTTTAGCGCTCCATGAATAACTGTCTTTAAATGTTATAATTGTCTTATTTCACAATAGTCTCAGACGTCAAAGTTGTCAAGTCTCCACAAAGACACAACAGCAAAGGCTGAATAATGATGACAGAGAGGCGGAATAAAATGTGCCATCATCATGGGCAGCAACACCACCACGCTTTGTGGCCCTGACATTTTCTGCAGCTCTCAAGGGTAATAAATTTCTTCCTGTTTGCAGTGATATTTTCATTATGGCATTGTCTTTTCTCTTTGCTCATCACCACCCAAACGGAGCTTAATGTGACTCAGAGCAAAGGAAACTCATTGCAGCCCAGATTATCAAGTCAGCTCAGTTGGAAAATCATATTCAGAGTTTGAAAAAAAAAAAGTCTTTGAAAGTGGTTACTTTTTCAAAGTAACTATGACTATTAATAGTTGAAAACACTTTTTGTCTAAGTGTGGTGCTGAAAAGTTTGAAAACTTACCCTGAAAATGCTTTAAAGTAGTTGAATTTACTGTGGAATAGAGACTCTTTGTGTTTTTGTTCTTTCTTTTTAGCACCACTGCTCTGTGTCTTTACCAGAGGTGCTTCAGGAGGAATACAAGGTCATTAACTCTTTCTGAGAGAGATACGAACAGAGCAATGGGGAAGGTGTAAAGGGTCAGAGCGAAAAATTGTTGATAGGGTTGATAAAAACCAGCAGCAAAGATGGAGTGCGCACAGAAAATAGTGATAGAAAGGGGAATCCCATGAGAGACAGGAGATTTGAAAATGGTGCAGAATATTGAACCAAAAACAAAGAGGAACTCAAGGGAGTAAAAATTCAATATCTCTATCCCCTAAGGAACTGCAGCATGACAGACTAATCCCTGCTAAATAAAGTAATACATATCAAAGGACTAAACAAAGGAAAGCAACAGAACAACCTTCCCACCGGCATCTAGAATAAACTCAGTGCAGCTGAAATGTTTGAGGATAAAAGTTTCACTTACAGCATTTAGTAAACACTCCAAAACAATAAAAAAAAAAATTAAAATACAAAGAACCATAAAACAGAAATAAACTATACCTCCTTTAGGCTGGATCTAGTTTCCTCTACAGAACTGAAAGACTCTTCAGTAATGTTCAAAATACTGCCTGGTCTAAAAACGATGTTTAACTCTAAAATATGCCAATGATCATTAATTAAAACGATTAATTTCTTACCTTTCAGGGAATTACTAAAGTTTTCAAGGCCGGGGATCACTTACCCCGATAAACACTCACAGACCACCGAACTTAACAACACCTTAATTTATACAACCTGGAATGAAAACTTATTGTCTTTGTTCATCCTAATGGACACGACTACTCAGGTGTTTTAAGTTATTTACAGATTCTAAAAGTATGGATCCTAAGCTTTCCGATCAGAACAGCTCTTTACTACAAGTGTTGCATAAATAATGTTTTAGAGCTATTTGTAATTTAGTAGTACAATAAAAGAACAATAGACTTGAGTTGCTTTGGTAAAAACAAACATTTTCTTTCAGAAAGTAGATAGCCCAACGTAAATAATTTTATTTTAGGTGATGCAGTTGGTCAGCGCAGGGCGCAGCGCTGTTCACCGCCTCGTCAAAGTCATATTGCATTCAGCCCAGACACAAACCTAGAACTGCATATCTATCAAAATGATGTTCAAAAACAAAGTCCTGCAACTCACCCTGAGAAACTTTCCACCAGTGTCTTCAGGTTTTCTTTTTGGTGACCCAATCTTGAGCTACTTGTCCATTATTATTTTTAAACACAATCCTTTGGTAAGCTAGCTGAGCATCGCACTTTGAGCTCACATCACGGCAAAAAAACGGTTCTTTACATTACCTTGGGGACCAACAGCAGTCTGAGGTCCACAGTTTGAGAAAGTCTAAGGGGACCTTGAGAAAAAAGTAAGAGGATAGTGATCCCACATTACTTTCTCCAGATCAAGACAAATGTTTGAAAAATCGCAAGCTCCCTCTTTGAGAAGGCGTGTCTATTCGGTTTCTGCGATGCCGGTACTGGAGTCGAAACGAGAGACATGGAGGACGATTTGCAACGTTTTCTACAGTCTACAAATACAGAACAAGCATCCAGAAAACTGCTAAACTGCTGAAACACTGAGTTCCTTTAAATCAAGGCTAAAACGGACCTGTTTGGAGTTGACTTTGTTTAACAATAACTGGAACACTGATCAATATTATATTTGATGATGTCATTGAACAAAACGTGATGTGTATTGCTTGTTTCATAATTGGTGACCTTATAATATTTGTATGTTGTAAAGCTCTTTGAACTGCCTTATTGCTGAAATGTGCTATACCAGTAAAGTTGACTTTACTATGAAACGGCTTTAATCACAAATTTAGGTGGTGCGTATTTCTCAAAGAAGGATTTACCATCACTGAAGACACACACCATCATCATTTATTAAGTTTCTTTAATCTTTAATCACTTAAACTTCTGCAATTTAATTACGTAAAATGAAACGCATCAAATAATAAATAAGTAATAAAGGTTCTAAAAATTATTAGATTGAATAAAGTCTAGCCATCATCAATCATTCATTGGTCTCTCTAGAGTTTAATTAAAGAAGTTTTCTGGCTTGTTTCCCTGAGTCCCCATAGTTAACTCTAAATAGAGCGTGGAAGTAAAAGGTCCAGAATGTTTCCTGCTGACCCCAGAACCAACACGACAGAGCAGAACGAGACACTGAATCGGCAGGATTATCTGAGTCAATTCAGGTTTAAGGTTCCCAGATTCCTGCCATGGCTGGAGGAGACAACTTCACATCGAACTTTAAAGGGGACCCATTAAGGAAAATTCACATTTTGGACATTTTTATAAGTTCATATGGGCTTCCACTGCTTCTAAAAACAACCCAATAGCTTAAAGAAAACACAAAGCCATTATTTGGCAATAAGTTCATGTTTTTTGGTGTCTGGAAAATGAGCCGTTTTGAAAACAACTCATTTTACCCAGCATCACAGGCACCGTTTTTTTAGCGACCCCAGCTGTACAATGGCTGCTGGAAAATTTTCTTGATGACTCAACATTCAGAAACCACTTGCTGCCATCTTGTTGGTTGTGCAGGAGGCTCTACTTCTGCTTTTCAAAGTTGCACGGCTGTATAATTGCACATCTGTTTGCAGCCATTTTCCCATGCGAGTGTGAATATTAAGTTGGGGGCGTGGCCTGTAAAGGTTTTTGGATTTAAAGTGACAATTCGCCTTAAAACGGCTCATTCTGAAGGGAGCTCAAAATGCACAGAACTGCTCTGACTAAAATCTCATTACATAAGAATAATTAATAATAATTAATAATTTTGTGTGAAATAAATGTGATTAACATGTTTTGTGTATTCTAATCTGTTCAAGGAAGCTTAGTAGGCCACCTATACAAATAAAAAAGTGGTAGTGGTAGTTTAAATGACTAAAAAAATTAATTAATATCCATTTTTCTGCAGAAAATTTAAAATTTAATAGTGTGAGGCTGAAATAAAGACTAGAAAACTGTCATTTTTAAACAGAATGTCTCCTGAGGAGATTGAAGATGCCAAAGTTAATCAGCAGACATTGTTTGCTGCTGTGCTGCATTGTTACCTTAGTGCTTTCTCATGCTGAATATAAAAGCAACTGAATGTTAGAAAAGATATTCGGTAGAAGAAGAGCTTCAGTTTCCTGTTTGCTGTAGCTGCAGGACAGAAAACAACAGAAACAGGAACTGAAGGAAAACATTGGACCAGTTCTTCATCTGCATGCATGAAATACTCCAAATATTCTTTCATCACATCAAATTTACCCTCTAACCTGCTTAATATGCACAAAAAGAAAGTCAGTGTACTTTACTGTAGCGAATCATGGGAGTCAAAGACAAAATCACCCTCAAACAAACGGCTGAGCTTCCCCTTCATCAGCAGAAGGCTTTTTCTCCATGGGCCGGCTTTCTTTCTCTGCCTTATTAATGGCTCTTTGTATGAAAGTAAACAAAACAAGGCCTTTTCAAAAAAGAGCAAATTTTCTTTTCATAATGCAGGTTGTGGAGGTCATTCGCCATGCTTCACGGCGCCTCCCGGCAGAAATAAAGACCGGCTCAGCAAGCCCACACAGCCGCCTCCTTCGTTTTATCATTACAATAAATTACTCTGCTCCGTGGTCTTCCTAAAGGAAAAACGTCCCACCAATAAAAACCCCCTGTTTTTGTTACTGTTTGCCCCCCGTGCGGAGGGTTCGGGGTAGAGGATGCATCACAGTTTAGTTTTCGACACAGGAAGACGGTGTGTGATGTTCTTCTACGCAGAAATGCCCACAGGCAAAAACCTGTCTCAAATTACTGCTGAGTGAAGGAAGCAACTAATAACAAACTCGAAGAAAAATATCAGAACCTGTCTAGTGAAAAAGCAGTGAAATAGCCAGAGACCTTATTGTTTACATACTGAAGGCTGTGATTGAAGGACAATTTGTTTAAAGTAACAGAAAGACTCAAAGAAGATGCAAAGGGAAATAGATGCTTGACATGCTCTCAGAAATGAAAGACGCTGGATGAAATGGTTTTACCAGGTTGTTATGAAAAATGTCAAGTTGGTTAAAAGACCCGGAGGATGTGCATGGATCAATGCTCTGCAGCCGAAAAGGGTTTTACACTAAAACGTGAGGACCTGGAAAGAAATGACAAGTATTCACAGTGTGTGTTGGTGGATCATAAGTAGATTATAGTAGAGCTTCGAATACAAAACAAAGGAACAGGAGCCAGAGACAAAATAAACAGATCAACAAGGCCTTGAATATGGAGAAATCCCTCTTTTCCTATCGGCCCTTCACATTGTCTGGAAAGCTTTCTGATATTGAACAGATCAGTGACCTCACAAAGCTCCTTTGCTGGAAAGGTTGATTTAAATAAAAAAAGTCTTTTAAGGAGACCTGTTATTCAAAGTTCGCACATTTTTGTACTTCAATTTGTGTCTCTACTGCTTCTAAAAACACCCAAATGTTTTGTTTTTCATTTTAAAAAAAACATTTAGCTGTTTTTTGTCAACAAGTTGGTGTCTGAAAATTAAGCCAGGCACTGCGTCGTTACCTGGCAACCCCAACTGAGCCCAGCATGTTTGGTCAGCTGGTTTTACTGCTGTTGTATCAGCAGCAATTATACTTAAAGCAGTCCCGTTAAATCCAAATAAAGGATTTAAAGGGAAATGTAATGTATGTGTCTTGCATTGCCCATATTCTTACCTGTTGAATGAAGCATAGTAAAGTTAAAGTTCTTCAAGGATCCTTAATGGGTTTCTTTTTTTTTGTTTGTTTTCTGATTTTTTTTTGGCCCACAGCGACGTTGACAATTTTGGCTTGCGTGACAAAAGGTTTAGACACCCCTGACCTGAGTTATTGTCATCTAAACCTGTAAAAACCTAAAGGAAAATCCACAGGGGGTTTTCTTGCAGGCCATAGAAGGAAGAGGAAACTTCACAATATCTATGAAAGGTGTATCAATCATCTTGCTGAACTTTGGGCAAGAAAACAAAAGTCTTCCTGAAAAGCCGTCTCTCTGAATCCCATGTAAGCATGACGTCCTCTCTGAGCCATCAGCTTGCCACAATGGCGCTGAGGTATTTTCCTCTGAGTGTTTCTGACAGGTGACAGATCGTATCGGAGCAGCATGCAGAGCCATCACGCGGCACGGCTCAGCTGAATCGCCCGTCATTGCGGATTATCTCACACAAATGGACAGCTTTCCTGCTGCGAATGTCAAGAGCGAGTTATTGAGCGGAATCGGAGGCAGATGAGTGTCTGGCGGATCCCGGGCAGTTCTCCACGCCGGCTTAGCTTCTCGATGTAAAGCTCGACGAGCTGCAGCTCAGATTTAGGGGGTTGTTTGTTTCTAGTAACTCCCACCTCACCTCTCCTTGGTTATTGAAAGAAAGTTTCTTTATGCAGTTTCTTTCCTGCTTTGTTTATTTCATCCTGCAAGACAAGAGGTTCAGTGGAGACTAAAAGGGATTCTCTTAAAAGCAAAGCGTCGTCGAGTCAGACCTTATGACACATTTTGTCTGCCGCCTTTGAGTAAAAGGAGATTATTCTGCAGTAACCAAACAGGCAAATTGCATTCTCCGTGTCCCCGGGCTGTGGATGTTATTTGTCGCCTGCCGAAGCGACTTCACAGCCTGCCTTATCTTTTAAATTGACCACACAATAACAGCCGCCTCTCCGCAAAGTTGTCCCATTAAAACCGTCACAGGTAAACACTGCTGCCTGTTTTGGGCCTCGGATGCTATCAGACGTTCTCTCTCTGGGCCTCCGCATCCTGCAGACGTCAAGCTTTGAAATGTTAGTTATCAGTGCAGCAGATCCCTCCCCGTTCATTTATTCCAGCTCTCCGTCGGTGACGTGGTGCATGTGCCGGCCCGTGTTTGCGTGCCAGCCTGTTTGTCTGCTGCTGAAGTGGCAAACTGCTAATGAATAATGCAGGGAGATGGTGATGTGTTGACAGCTCAGACGGCTGAGAGCTGCCGAGACACGTATCGGTGATGATGTCCCATTTCCCTTCTGCGCTATTCCACCCTTTTATTACAACAAATTGCGTTTTGTTTTTTTGTTGGTTTTTTTTGTAATTTCTCCTCCCCAACAACCTCCAGCGTGTGCAGGTTTGTGTGTATCAGTGTTTGAAGGAGTTTGTCGGGTTCAAAATCCAAACATTTTGAATAATGCAGCTGAAAGTTAGCAGCTGATTGGTTTCTAAATTGATTCCTCTTGCTTACATTTCTGAATTGGATTGCTATCTCTGACTGACACAGTGGTTCCTCATTATTTATTCACAGAGTTTCTCCTGACAGTTTTTATCCATATCACACAGAAATTGTTTAAAAATAAATAGTGTTTTATGCAGCTCTGGAAAAAACTGAAAACCCCCTCATGGTTACTCCACCATATATTGATTTCTGAACTCTTCCTGAGTATTGTTTTTTCTATATTAATATGAACTTGTTTTCTTTGTGTAACCCACATAAAATGGGGATGCCCCTTTAAGAAACAGAGGTTAAGGAAGCTAATCTACCTAGCCAATAGGAAGTTTAGTTTCCACGTGTGTATCAACCAATCAGAATGCAGACTGCCGCAGCGGTTCCGCCTTCTTCCTCGTGTCGGCAGCGTTGGTTGTGTGCGGGAGAGATCCGGCGTGATGAGACAGCCGATCTGTGCAGCGTGAGAGTCTCTTGAGATGGTTTTGATATTACATACTAACTTTAAACAAACCTCTTTTGTAAATAGTTACTGTTTATCGTCCGACTTCTAAGCTAGAAATAGCTGAACTTTTCGGAAAACTGAACTTCAGTTTTCTGCCGTTAGAGCCGTTAAGAGCAGCTAGCTGCTAGCTCTTTCTGGCATTTGGTTTGCGGTTGTTCTCCGTTCAATTGAAGATAGGGCCTAAATAATAATATATTCTTACTTTATTAAATTCATATTATTGAGGTTAAAACATGAAAAATATGCCCTGTTACACTATCTAGTGCCCCACGTATCCGGACTGAGAGTCACCATATACTTGTCCCGAACATGTCGCATTGAGATCGGTGAGCATATTCTGTGCCTTTCCTTTGAATAATAGCCTTTATTTGAACTATTTAATTATTCAAATGTAAAGTGAATTGATGATGCAGTGAAAAAATGCATTGAGGTAAAGAGAATTGTTCATTGCAAATTTGAGTAATGTAATGAATTGATGTCAGCTGTGATGTCTGCACAGACATGACTTAAGGATTAAAGCTAGAACAGCTTATTCAGAATCCTATATTTCTGCTGGTTCTGTCCGTTGACAGGTCAGGGGTTTTTTTTTTAATGTTTGATTGTTCCTGAGATGGATTCCTCCTGTGACCTTGATGGCGAGCCTTCCCACCTGGACTTAGATAAAGAACTGGATTTCTTCTGTTCCCTTTGGAGTCCTGCTGCACCCTGCGGTGTGGTAGGCTTGTATCACTCACATCTTCACTCACAGTTGGTTATGTGTGAACCCAATGACTGACATTTTTCATTATTATTGTTTCCTGGAAACTTTGGATATTACCTTTTGGACCATTTTTCTTTTTCAGGCTTCATAACAAACTGTTGTGTAGGAAAGTCTCCGTATTTGAATGATGCTGAGTAAAACCTGAATGGGAATTGAATTTGATCGATCTGTTATCTATAAAAGTTAGAGTTCAGATTACCAGGGTGCACCCAACAGATTTAAAATTGAGAATTAGCACTTGGCCAAGTATTGTTGTTTTTATTTTATGTATTTTATTGTGTGTAATTTTATTTTCATAATTGTGTGTCCTGTACAACTGTTTGTCATTTTATGGTTTATGTCACTAAAGCCAGTTGTTTTTTTAAACGGGGAGGTTGAGTCGCTGTCCTGCGAGCCGCCCTGGGATTTCTCAGTGGTCAAATCAAAATCAAATCAAATTTTATTTGTATAGCACATTTCAGCAGCAAGGCATTTCAAAGAGTTTTACATCATAACAAACATAAAAACACAAAGTCATGTAACATAGAATAAACAATCAAAACGTTAATTTAGACCGTCAAATTTATA
>CAEGAD010053888.1:0-27925 GCA_903067055.1 Poeciliopsis paucimaculata
GTTTTATGTTTTTATGGCTTGATGCTTATTTTGTAATTAATAATAAATGATCGCTGTGGTAGATTAGCTAACGCTCTACTGATGATCTGTCAGCGTTAAGTCGCCTTTTTTATTTTCTAACTGAACTGAAACACACAGAATCGACATGACACCGGCTCCGCCCCCAGGAGGAAGTAGAGCAGTCCTCCGATTACCACACTGTTATTTGCTGTGTCTGAATTCAGGGTCTGCATCCTTCGAAGGACGGATTTGTAAGCTGATTACGTCATAGTGTGGCGACAAGGCCTGTCCGAATTCCGAGACCCCTTCAAATGTGTCCTTCTTTTCTCCAAATATGAATGATGGGTCCGTTGTATCCTTCACAGCCCACCATATCCCATAATTCATTGCTGGTCCCAACCAGGCTTTCAGGCAGAGCGTCAATGGTGGTGAAGAGCGACAAATTATTGTGCTATTTTACACTTTAAATGACACACAACGTTAATTAGTACAACAGTTTTAGGTGAGAATGTAAGTATGTAAGTCTTAAATATCTACTCATCAATACTTCACCTAATTGCGATGTTGCGCTGACATTTTCGGACGTGTCTGCTCCTGCTGTGTGCCCTTTTTTAACTTTGAGCCCCTGTCTTTGCACGGCCCTGCCCCACATGATCCAATATGTCTCTCACCCCATATCACAATTTATTATTCTGTGTTTATCAACATTTTGTATAAATAAATAGTCTAGTCTTGAATGCATCTGAAGAGAATAAGAGAAAAAGGAGTATTTTTTATCTTGAGGCTGTAAGTTCCTCCATATATCCACCAACCCTAATTCTTTAAACATTCTTTTAATCTATATTGCTTCTGTCTGAGCCTTTGTAATGTTGCTGGATGAGTCCAGAAAAGGATTTAAGTGAACATTCCAGTCTTCCCCGCATATCAATATCCCTGATACTTCTGTTGCAATCATGTCAAACATTTTTCTAATGAGTTGTTTATTATTTCCGGGTGGTCTATTCACATTAAGTAAGGTGACTTCTTTATGGTCTATGCATCCTTTGTCCAGACAACTTTCTGGTCCACTTTCTGGAAAGTCCACCACCAACTTTCTTAGTCCACCAGCATATGTACATATCAGAAGCATGTGACATGCTTCTGATATGTACATATGCTACATATCAGAAGTATTTCTGATTCACTCCCGTTATCAGTGATGACATAGTTACTTTGGAAAAGTAACTTTAATCAGATTACTGATTACTCCTTGAAAAAGTAACTTAGATTACTGATTACTTGATTTGTAAAGAAACTAAGTTACATTAAAATTTACTGTTTTAGTTACTTTCAGCAGCTGCTAACAGCAACATCGCTTCACCACCTGTGAAAACCATTTTGATCTTTGCCAAAACTTAACTGCAAGTTATTTTATAATGATTACATCAACAATGTGTCTCCACTTATATGGTTGAACTGAAAGGGAGATTGTTTAATAGATACAACAGTACAAAAAAACTTTAATAATTTGAGCATGTTTTTGTGTGTTTCTATTGTCTGGAAAACTATAAATAGGATTATAGCCCCCTCCTTAAATCTAAAAGCGACTAAAAAAAAAAAACAACCCAAAGCTGCTTATAATAATTGCACTTGGTGAGCAAAACTCCGAATAGTTCCTGTTTTTCCAGCAACAAAATGCATCTCCCTCTTTCCTCCATTGTTTATGTTTCTGTCGCTGCTGATACTGTCACTTAGACTCTCCCTCAGGCGCATGAAGGACGTCAAATTTAAATACAAAAGAAAATTGTAATGCACAGTAATGCAAAGTGATTTCGATAAGTAACTGTTGTCTGACTACTGGATTTGAAATACTCGCTCCTGAAAAAAGTGGTCTGATGTCAGTAACCCGTTATTAACTAACGGGTTACTGACATCACTGCCCGTTATGATGTGCACATGTGAAAGAGCACATAAGGTCCCTTTGAATTGACATCAGTTCATTGAAAGTTACAGAATTCAGTTGTACCAGGACAGATCATGTTTCTTTTTTGTAACAGTGTAGTCTGATGTCTTTTATATTAAAGAAACAATTGATTGTCCGGAAATTTCATATTAATGCTCTTTAGCAATGGTTCCCAATCCCTGGGCCTTGGCCCGGTACCGGTCCGTGGACCAATTGGTACCGGGCCGGGCAAGAAATAATTAAATATTTCCATTTTATGTATTAATTGCGTCTGGAGAATCTTTTATTTTGAAAATCCTTTAATCGGATTCTCTTGTTTACGTCTTGCGCGCCAACATTGAGCCACAAGCAGTTACTCCCTAGACTAACAGGATGTAACATAAATAAAGAAAACAAGTGCAACTGAGTAAGCACATCTAAGAATCACTTGCAAAGTAGCATTGTGTTTGTGAATAAGGAGACTTGTTTAAAAGTGCATCTCACAGCAATGACGTTGACAAAATCATTTTCTCCTAGCGTGTCCAGGATGGTGTTAATGGTGTGTTTGGCTATGGTCATCTTTAATCCCTTCATGCTGCCACTGATATCCACCATGATGATAATATCCTTGGGAGATGTAGCTGCCTGGATATACCTGTGAAACATTGGAGCAAAAGACACATTTAGATCAATATCAGGAACTTAGAGTTAATTATTTAAATAAAAAAGTATTCTCACATTTTTTTTCATAACACATTTTCATAGATCTAGCAGTGTCTGGGGTCTCAGGTGAAAACTCGCTGTGTGGCAAAATGTTCAGGGACATACAGTTTTATTTAGCGCGCATGAACAGTCACACATGGTGCCATGTCGGCTGCAGTGACCTGGCTGAGGAAACAGCTTAACGTCTTTTAGAGAGGATCACAGGTCCAGTTCAGTCCAGTTCACAGGTTCAGTCTACTCACATTCAGGGGAACCAGGTCTCTGTCTGACCAGAACTCTACAGAGCAGTTATTCCTGCTTGTTAAAAAAAACAATGAGCTAAAAAAATATGCACCATGCAGCATAGTACTCTGGTGTGAAAGACTGAAAGAATAATACATTTCCATGAATGTATTATTCTGCATGTGCAGTTTATTTATCTCACAAGTAAGCAGAAAAAGAGCTATGTCTAGTAAAAAACAAGTCGAAAGAGTAAAGTAGCTAGAGAATCTATTAGACCACATCAACCTATTGCCTCAGAACCATTAAATAGCCAAAATTCATTCTCCACATTTATTCCAGAGACACCAGGGAACGAAAGACAATAAGAAATCCAAAAAATGTGAAAATGCACATCTAATATTGACTATTTTCCTAATGATCTGAGAACTGCATAGAACTCACCAGTTTCTGTTTCTGCTGTCAAAGGCTACCACACCGTTGTTGTCAGGAGTCCATTTAATACCTGGCAGAGGTAGTTTACTGTCATGAAGGTTGGCATAATAAAAAAGTAATAATTTGATACCAATACTAAGAAAACATGATGTTAAAATATGACCACTTACGGGATGAAAATATTTTAACTTTCTTAATTAGGGCAAAACCAGTAAGTAAGGCACAGTTCTGTCTTAATTAATATATTTTCTAAATAAGAAAATAAATGACTTAAATGTGTCATTTAAGTCATGTGTGTTTCTTTTTTTGTAAAATAGGAAACAACATAACAGTATAAATAAGTGCTTGCTGCTAATCGTCTTATTAATGTGCACTTCCATTTTCCTTTCAATAATACAAACAGATATTATTACTGAGGGAAACAATGAATTATTCTATGTACGTAACCATTTTTCAAAACAAACATGCATCTGGTGCATATAAGGGTGCATATGGAGCATGCTTTTTGAAGAGCAAACATGTTGATGCATTCAACTGCTGGCCAGTGCAGTTTCTGTGTTTCTAGAAATTTTGATAAACACTTTCCTAATTTTTCTGCTCTATTTGCCAGGTTCACTCCAATGCTGTTTCACCTAAAGCTTAAACGAAATAATAATAGAGGGGGGCACACTGGTTTCTTTTGTAGCATCACTATTTAGTAGCGCATGAAAATTTTTCTGCGTTAATTTGTTCCAGAATGGAGTGGAAGTTTGAATGATAAAAACGGAGAATTGTATAATTACATTGAAGAGTTGAGCATTTGAAAGTTTGCACCTCGTAATTGGATCTCAATTGAAGAACTCAAATATGACTGGGCTGGTTGTGACCATGAAACTCGTACTTACACTTATAACATTAACATGTCATCAGGGAGATTTACTACTTCTCTGTTGCAGATGCAGAAGCTTTACTGACATTTTTAAGTTGCTCTTAATCCTTAATGTTGTAGTGTTTGCTTGTAGCATTCATTCATCTCATATGTGGCATTGTTCAGATTTTAGTTTATTTCCTGTCCATATGAAATTACCTCTAACAATGCTTTTGTGGACATTGCCATCTAAAAAAGCTCCTTCTATGTTTTGGAATCTTCCTAACATCCACGCACCTTAGGGAAGACTTTGGTAAACCAACCAGCTTCTCCTTCATATCCCAAGATCAAAATGAACACATACAAGTAATCAAACATTCCTCTACATGTTCTCAGTGGGGTTTTTTTTGACTGATTAAGTATGAGATACTTAATATTTCCTAGTTTTTTTTCCACATTATTCTAGTTTTATTCTATGTACTGTTTTATGGTTGTCATGGTCATTGCGGAGCACTTTGGTCAAATACTGATGTTTTAAAAAGTGCTAAAAAAGATACATTTGGAAAACTTTTAAACAGACATATGTTTCAGAAAGAGCTTCTTTGAACCTGATGTGATAATCCCACATCTGAAACAGGCACAAACAAAAATAAAAAAAAAAACTTGTTGAAATAAATTTGCAGTTTATTATACTTAGAACCAGCAACATAAGAACGGTTAAGATAAACTTACCAGGGTAGATTCTAAAAAAGCCATAGGAACTGCCAAAGTACTGCCAAGTGAGTGTGGGATCTCTCAGAAAGTTGCTAATGTAGACATCATTCAAAGCCTCGGAGTTGTAGATGGCATTAAGCAGTTTGGGATCTGTTAGGGAAAATGACAAAATTGTGAGAAAGATTTGGACAATTTTACTTCCACTTTACAAGCAGTTGTGTGATGTGATCCTCCTAACAACCTTTGTTGTAGACATTGGTGGGAACCTGGATGTTGCTCTGTTGAGTATTCACAGGCAGGTTGTTAAAATGTTCGTTTTCTTCAAGGGGAAACTCTCCACCCAAATCCACATAGTTTCCGTCTTCATCCATCGTATTGATCAGCATGGAGTTGTAATAATCAAACTGAGAGACACAGTAAAACAGAATTAAACTCTTCTTTACCAGTCACTGCTGCAAATTAAAAAAAATGTGAAAGGTTTTCCAGAAGAATAAGATGTAGTTCATCTTTTGGTTAAATGACAAAGAATAGCCATATCACCAAAGACACTGTTGTAGATAGTGTCATAAAAAAGTCTTTCCTCCTACAGAGTTGTGTTGTTGCTTTTTTTTCCACACTTAAATATTACCTGTCATCAAACAGACAAAGATAACATTATGCTCACAGACAAGGTGTTGCTAGTGTGATGGATCTATGGTAGTTATGGTGCTATGTACTGGGACGCCTTTGTCAGAACTGATGGAAAAGTACATTTTGGTTTTGGAGATGTTTAGTGAACCTCTGAACTTAATTCTGTGACACGACTTTAAACTTTACAAACATTCTTTGATACCTTCTACTATGGCAGATATAAAACAGTTTTATGAAGAAGATAAGACCTATCCTACTCCAAAAAGATAGAAAAACCTGATGTCAGTCACTGCATGGCATGTGTTAAAGGCAAAGGTGGCACAACCATTTTATGGGTTTATTGGCCGATTACATCTTCAGGTTGGGCCAAATTACAGTAACATTACATTGAAAGTCAGATGAGAAACTTTAGATTAGATGAATACCTGCTCAAAAAACACAAAGAATCGTTAGTTCTTCTATATTCACGACATGAATGTCTTTAAACATTTTCTATTTTTTTTGCTATTTTTTTTGTAGCAACCAGCAGAAATTGGTTATGTTAGTGGATTCACATAGGATTTTTGTTAGAACTTCTTGCATTGGTTTTGACCCATTTCCCTCACAGCGAGCTACAGTTGATGTAATCTAATTTCAGGTGTCAGCTGAAGTTGTAAAGCTCTTGTATGCCGCAGCCCCAGCTCCAAACCAACATGCTGTTACCTCCAGTTCACACACAGTCAGCATTATCCATTATCTAACAGTACAGGCCAATTATACCTCTGACTAACAAATTAGATAGACACACACGCACACACACACGGGTCACTTTTACCATTTAAATGGCACCACATTTTAAAGGAAAATGCTTTTGGGGGTTGAGCAGTAGATAGGTTTTTGTTTACATGAAAAATTTCTCAAGTTGATTCTGTCAACGACAGCCTCTTTAAGTTTTAAAACGATCAATGGCCAATGATCCTAAAAGCTATGCTGTCTGGGGCTTCATGCCCCTGGTGGGGTCACCCAAGGCAGACAGGTCCTAGATGAGGAACCAGACCAAGCGCAGCCCAAAGACCCCTTATGATGAACAATAACAATAGATCTAGAGTTCCCTCGCCCAGTCACCGAGAACCCACTTTGGAGCCAGGCCTGGAGGTGGGGCACCATGGCAAGTGCCTCGTGGCCGGGCTTTTATCCGGGTGAAGAGAGGTGCGGAGCTGTCTACTGACCACTACCTGGTGGTGAGTTGACTCTAGTGGTGTGGGAGGATGCTGGGAACACCTGGCAGAGTCTCCTGTGAGACAGAGCTTTTACTCCCATCTCTTGCAGAACTTTGAACACATTCCAGGACAGGAGGGGGATATTGAGTCTGAGTGGATCATATTCCAAGCCCCCATTTTCAAAGCACCTTATCGGAGCTGTGGCCGCAAGGTTGTTGGTGCCTGTTGTGATGACAACCCTTGAACAAGGCGATTCTGGTCCACCATCCAATGTCTCAGGAGAGGGAAGCAGTACTGCTCCAACCCTGTTTATGGTGGGGTAGGTGTGCACAAACATGCCTTCCATTGAGGAATCAGGGCCTGGTGATTCTGGGTCACGCTGTCCAATCTCTGGGGACGAGGTCGCCGAGGTGGTTAAAAAGCTCCTCAGTGGCAGGGCCCCAGGGGTGGATGTGACTTGTCTTGAGTTCCTTAAGGCTCTGGATGTTGTAGAGTTGTATTGGCTGATGCATCTCTGCAATATTGCCTGGCAGTTGCCCTGGATGTCAGAGTGGGGTGGTGGTCCTCAGGTTCAAAAAGGGGAACAGTAGGGTGTGCTCCAATTACAGGGGGGTTGCACTCCTAAGCCTCATTGGCAAGGTCTATTCAGGGGTCCTGGAGAGAAGGGTCCATCGGACAGTCGAACCTCAGATTCAGGAAGAGCAGTGTGGTTTTTGTCCTGATCGTGGAACACTGGACCTGCTCTAGACCCTGGTGGCTGTAGAGCAGGGTCCTGGATGGTGTGTGGGAGTTCGCCCAACCGGTCTGCATGTGTTTTGTGGGCTTGGGGAAGGCGTTCGACAGGCGGATTGGCGCAACAATTGCAGTGAAGCGGGCGCTGTACTGGTCCGTCATGGTGAAGAGCTCTCAATTTACCAGTCGATCTACATTCCTACCCTCATCTATGGTGATGAGCTTTGGGTCATGACTGAAAGAACATGGTCGCAGATACAAGCGGCCAAAATGGGTTTTCACTGCAGAGAGTCTGGGCTCTCCCTTAGAGATAGGGTGAGAAGCTCTGACATCTTGGAGGGACTCAGAGTAGAGCTGCTGCCCTTTCATGTCGAGAAGAGCCAGTTGAGGTGGCTAAGGCATCTGGTCAGGATGCCTCCTGGACGCCTCCCTGGTGAGGTGTTCAGGGCACGTCCCACCGGGAGGAGGCCCCGGGGAAGACCCAGGACACGCTGGAGGGACTATGTTTCTAGGGTGTCTTGGGAATGCTTTGGGATTCCCTGGAGGAGCTGGAAGAAGTGGCTGGGGAGAGGGAAGTCTAGGCCTCCTTTCTTAAGCTGCTACCCCCGCGACCAGCAACGTGAAAATGGATGGAAGGATGGATGGTGTGGGTAGTGTTGTGTAGAGCAGCAACTAACTTGCTTGAAAAACAAGGTTTTTCGACAGACAAATGTGTGTAATAACAAAGAGGAGGATCCACTGACCTGCAGTGAACTGTTGTATTCATGGTACAGGTCAGCATCTTCTGCAGACTCTGCTAACCTCTAGCAAGAAATAGACCAGACAAAATAATATTAAATTAAAACTAGACATTGGATGAACAATGTCTAGACCAGTGGTTCTTAACCTGGGTTCAATCAAACCCCAGGGGTTCAATGAGTCGGTTTCAGGGGTTCGGCGGAGCCTCTGCCGCGGAGGTAAAGACACACTTGTGTGAAGTCATGATGATACGCCCCGCTTGGCCATCACTTGCAGCAGAAGATCACGTGACATTGCTTGGCCAATCAGTGCTGCGGGGAATTTAGTGCACGCATAGTCAACGGCTGTCGTAGTTGTTTGTTGTGTGGTTTCTTTCTCAATATTTTAATCCATACTTAACATGTTGAGCAAAAAAAGAAAGTGGTCAGACGAATACTGTATGTACAACAGGGGTGCTCATAACGTTGATGAGCACCCCTGATCCGGGAGGTTCTGAGTGGATCTCGGCAGCAGGTGACAAACTGAAGGCCACCAGGACGCAGAGACCAGAACTCCCTCTCCTGACAGGCTTATCAGAAATATTCACTAAGGTCCTAAACGTTTGTAGCTTCATTAAATAATAATAAAATCAACAAAACGTGTTAAAATGAATAATCTTAGTAATTATTGTTTCAACAAGGTGTTTCGTAATTCAGTGCGTTTTGGTTCCATTAACAAAAAAAAGGGACTCAAAGAACGTCTGACTATCAGATCAGGAGTTTAAATTAGCTAATCAACCACCGCTGTGTCCATGAGAGGCTTATTAATAATCGAGAAATAAACATCAAGCCTGGAAACCTGATAACGTAACAGACTGAATGTTTTTAACGTAATCTCTGCTGGGCTTGCGGGACGCAAGCTGTTGCCATGGCAACGGGTGTTCTTAAACGACAAAGAGAGACAGAGAGTAAAAAGGAAGAACAGTTTAGAGTTGATCACCTGTTCGGGTTGTTTTATCTTTTCTGTGGCTTTACAGCTGCTGTAGTTTCTGAACGACCAATGAACGACAAACTTGGACTAATTACCTCGTTTGTTTTGAGTATACGTCACTCACAACAAACATCAAATATATTTCATTAAGTTTTAACAAACAAATAGCTTCTACCGAGATAATTATGTGAAATGAAATTAATTATATCCCAACTTCAGAAGATTTGCCTTTAGAGAGCTCTTTGCTTCCTCCTATCAGTCTGTAGTTTCTCATACTGAGGTCATCAAACCAAATTTCAGATCTACCAGAACTGACTGACAGCTGCAGGCCTCAGGTTTGCAACCTGCCCCCAGTGTCACAATCTCACTGAGGAAGAAACTGCATTAGGTTTTCTATCACTTTAATATTATTTCTGATATAACTGATGTATATTTGCATATAAAATAAATCAATAGAGTTTAATTTACAATCTTTGCCTTCGTGTCATGAGGTAGATCTCAGCCGGCTGGTGAGAGAAAAGGTAGATCTTGGTCTCAATAAGTATGAGCTCCCCCGATGTACAACATGGATTCACGTGTATCACGGAAAGGGATGGGACTCAGCATCCCATCTGCATGACATGCAATGCCAACATGAACAATTCTAGTCTTGTACCGGCAAAACTAAGGGAACACTTCTTGAAGCTGCATGGAGATGGGGAAAAGTAAAAAAAAGTATTTTGTGGATTCAAAACGACAAAAAACAAATTAAATTTCAAAGAAAAGGGTTATTTTGAAATTCTTTAAAGAATCCAAATGTATTTTTAATTAGTAAAATATCAAAAAATAAATATTTTGGGGGCTGAAATTCTTTTATGCGGCCGAAATATTTTTTGGGGGCCAGAATAAAGTAATATCGTAATTTGTTGTGAGTTCATGCACTGTGTTGGTTTGGTTCTTTGAACAAGGTGATGTTCATGCATGGCTCATTTAGTGCACCTGTAAAAAAAAAACAAAAAAAAAAAAAAACATGTACCTATGTCTTGAATTTGGGAAAAAAAATCATATTTTATCTATCACCAAAGAAGGGTTCAGTGAATGCACAAATGAAACTGGTGGGTTCGGTACCTTAAAAAAAGTTAAAACCACTGGTCTAGAACCTTTGTGTACAGAGGTTTGGTTTTTCACCACTGCTGGTTTCTATGTAGTTTGTCCTGGTCTCACCTGGAGAATCCTGTTTCACGTCTAACACTGTTAGACTGGAACTGTTTCCCAGGTACAAACCAGCTTCAGTTTCTAACTCCCAACAGTTACTTTGATTTATTCATACAGCTGAAGTTATTTGAATCGGGATGATGACAATCACTGAGACCCTTAACCATTTCTAAACCTTTTAAGTAGCCTGACACAATCTGCTCACAACAAAGACCACAAAACTTTGCTGTTACATAAAGCCCGTCTGCAAATAGATGCATTAACTCTTGTGTTTACCTTGGTCTTTCAGACCAAAATTACTTCTGTTTCACAGATGATGGTTTTAAACTCTATGAAATTTTTCTTTAGACATAAGACTAACAAACACAGAACAAACATTTTATTGCTGGGTTTCAGACACGTGACCCGGATGACTCTCGAAATTCAAATGGAGGTCCGGAAGTGGATTTCTTTGGTTCAAAACAAAGCAAAATTGGTCACAAGTAGCTAATGCCCTAAATAGACTGAAACAGACAAGGCATCAAGAAAAAAAAAAAAAGTATATTTAGGATATGATCCATATTAAAAGTATTTTAAAAGACTTATTATTAAGTCTTAGAAGACTTTTTAAAATAAAAAAAAGTATTTTTTTCTTTAAGAGAAGTAAACAAGACTTCTCTTATAATCTTGAGGATTTACCCGGTATTGAGTCACAGCTCATGTTGACTGTATGGCTGGTAGGTTATATTTACTGTATTTTTCGCACTATTAGCTGCTACGTTTTTCCTACACTTTGAAACATGCGGCAGAGATACCATCAGTTCATAGCCCCGTGCGGCTTATATATGTACGTTTCCGGTTTTCTTAAAAAACTTTGTGGGTGCGACTTATAGTCAGGTGCGCTCTAAAGTCCAGAAATTACTGTAATTTATTTAGCTTTTTCTTTTTGTCATGAAAGCCCCACTGCACAAACATTATATTTTCTGTACGGGACTCGGCACCAAATAGCTGCTAACAACATTAGCACTCAGAGGACAACAACCAACGCAAAAAAATAATGTATCTTACCTTACATATGAATGCTTATCTTTCTAAGTAACTGTCCAATAAAATATCTGAAAATACAATTTAAACGAGGTCATCGTTACCTTTTAGAAAGTCGTCCCTGCAAACTCTGGCATTGTGAGTTTTCACATTGCCTGTTTTTAGCCATCGATTGTTGATCCACTTTTCTCCTCTTTTTTTGTTAAGTTTTTGTTTTTAAATTAATTCCTTTGTGACCAACTACCTTCAAAACACAAAAATAAAGTTTTCTTTCTCGCGATTAGAATGGCTGGAACAACCATACAGGACACAAACTTTAGACTTTTTATGCTGGATCAACAGAAATAAATGGGCTGCATTTACTTCCTGCCCTCCATCTGCAATGGGTCACCTCAGTGCTACGTCATCTGAAACCCAGCAACTGCATGAACCTTTGAAGAGTTTGTCTTCTTCTGTCAATTTAATGCAGAAACTGCAATTAATTTGTAAACGATAGATTAATGCAGCACTGGCCTTCCCACAGAGAATGGAGCTCTGCTGCCCCTGTTCCAAAAAATGAGCTGCACAGACGCAGACCAAAAAGCAAGCTCATATGAAACCAGTTTTTAATTCACTGCATTTGCTACATGTACAATTCAGGATTGACTTTAATGTTGTTTAAAGACGTCTTTTTAAAAAGTCTTTTTAAAAAGGTTTTCAGGTTTTCAGTCTGCTCCATTTATTGGATGAGATTTTAATTGGCAGGCTTCCCATATGCCTCTGAATTTAAAATACCCAACAAAGGATGAAACCTATGTTAAGAACTGATACTTTTAATACAAATACAGAACTTTGAAACAGCCTTAAGAAAACCCAGCAACTGGATTTTGATAGCAAACTTAAGACTTTTCTTTGATCGAACATTCAGCTAAATTTTAGTACTTTGTTTTGCCATTAACAAGAAGAACTAGGTCTTTCAAGTACTGTACTTAAACATGTTCTATTATAACCAAGGAGGGGTTTTTTGTTTTACCTTTACAGACTTCATCTTACTTCCCAACATTCGTTCGATTTTCTCAGAGTAGTCCCTCAGTAAATCATCTCCATTCAGCTCCGCAATCTTGATAACGGATTCTACATCCTTTAGTTTCTGAAAAGAAAAGAAGATATGGTTTCAGTTTGAGCAGAAACACAGCAGATAAGTTCAAAATACGTTAAGTTATGTCTAGTGTCAAATTATCCACCTGTACCATAACCTCGCCACCTGGACTATTTGTAAAAGACCCAACAAGTAATACCAAATATCTTTGATTCAAACTGTAAGGAAGATATGCTCAGTGATAAAATAGTACGAATGGTTTGATGAAAGAACTTCAAGGGGATTAGGATGTTGTATGTGAGAAAAAAAATGCAGATTCTTCATTTACTCTTGACTGAGTCCAGGCTGGTCAAGAGCCTTTGAAGCACACAGAAGGTAAAGAAATTAGAAGTGCAAACTTCTGCCCTCAATTTTTCTGAAATATTAGGCTTGTGATTTTTGTGCCTTTCTCAATTCTGTAGCTTCTAAAACTCACCGTCCAGTGATTTGATTGAACATCATTTTGTGAGTTTTACACCACACCACATCTGCACTGCACAGATTTAAGTAATTGAAAATAATTGATTTGTCCAGGGGCTGTCACTGCCTTCTCACATTAAAATAACACCACTAACTAAATCCACTTAACTTCTAGCAGAAATCAGAGTTATGTAAGGATATATAGAGTTAAAATGATAAAGACTTTGCACCTCTTTGTGAAAGATATCTTAGTACTCTTGCTTTCAATTTACTTCTTTTTAAACTTGTCAACACTGAACAGTTAGAAGAGCGCTACAGACTGCATTGTTCACATTAAGTCAACATTTAATTTATCGTATATGCATAAATGGAAGTTTATGTAACCTTTCAAATAAATAGCCATGTTTACTAATAAAAAAAACAATAAAAGTGTAAACAGTGACAAGAAAATGCTGAACAATCATGCTTGGATTCACATAAACATCAGCTCATATGTTACACAAGTCTACTTCTTTTAAGTCTATTTCTTCAAATGCAAATTCAATTTACTCAAGTAAGTGCATAATATTAGTCAAGTAAAATTAAAAAGTACAGTGCATCAAAACTACTCCTATAAGTACACTATGTCTTCAAAACGTTGATCAAGTAAATGTAACCGGAACATCTCTGAACAACAACTAGTTACCTAAGCTTGTTAATAAACTTAAGATGACATATTGCTTTGGATTAACAAACACAGCTTCACATTACCTTTATTACTTATATTACTTGTCTCCACTTACCTTAACTTCTTGCTGTCACACTTAAATTTAGCCATGGGACCAACAATTGTTCTATTCTATTCTATTCTAATTGAAAGAGAAACAGGTTTTGTCTAAAAGTAGACCAGGTCCTGCATCACAATGATCCCTACATGTGTGTTTGTGTGTGTAAAAATCTAATAACACCTAGAATTATAACATGTGACACTTTACTGTCATTTAAACCTGCTTTATATTCACTTTCTTTTTTCTTTTTTCTTTTAAATGTATTTTAAAAAAGGCATTTTGTTATATTTCTGCCACAGGATTTAATTTACATACACTTGTTGTGTGTTCAGCCTATTCCCTCAAGATAATTCTTATCTCTGCTCTGCGACAGACTGGCGACATGTCCAGGGTGTACCCTGCCTCTCGCCCAAAAGGTTCGCTGGAGATAGGCACCCCAAAGGGTGTGCAGAAAATGGATGGATGGAGGATTCTTAACTCCTGTATTGGATTATTCAAAAATGGATTTTATGTTTGTCTAAGTGTGAGCAAATGAAGAAAATTTAGTGAAACACCAAATCATATCCATCTGTGATGAGTTTTTTGAGGTTGAATTTCCATTAAATTTTACCTTCTGAAGAAGCAGAGAGCCAGAGAATTTGGTTGAAAAGTCTCGGAGCTGAAGAGAGAACACCGATGCCCACTGCTGCACCCTGGACAGAAGGCAGACATGCAGTCAGAAGGATAGCATCGCTATGCAACAGAATCTGGACCATGTCTACTACATCACTGTGATTTATGACCCTCTTATTTGTGATTCTGCTTTATCTGGAGCCAATAACTTTCTAAGACGAATGAGAAGGGCTTCCCTCCCGCCTCCCATCCTCTCCACTTTCTACAGGAAGCATTGAGAGCCTGCTGACCAGCAGCATCTCCATTTGGTCTGGGAGCTGCAAAGCCTCAGACTGGAAGTCCCTGCGAAGAGTGGTGAAGACAGAGGAGAGGATCATTGGGTCTCTACTCCCCCCTATACATTCCGCTGCACACAGACGCTGCTTAGCCAGAGTAATTCAGATTCTCTCTGACTCCACCCATCCCCTCCATGGTCTTTTCATCCGGTTGGCATCTGGCAGGAGATTCCGTAGCATCTGCTGCAGAATAGCCAGACTCAGAAATAGTTGTCTCCCACTGGCCATCAGACTGCTCAACAATCCATCACTAAAACTGTCTAAGACTGCTTGAAAATATTAAGTTATATATATATTTAACACATTACTATTTGCTTATTATGTAATTAAAGGCACACTTGTGGTTCTGTGTGTGCTCCGGTGGCCAAGCAATGATATTTCATTGCCAATTTTACTAATGTTTCTTTGAGCAATGACAATAAAGTAAGTCTAAGTCTAATAACAACTTCATGGAGTTTCCTTTTATATTGGCCTTTATGCTATGGATTTGAAACTAAATGGAAAGCAATTCCATTTAGTGGAATTGCCCATAGCAGAATAATAATGCTGCTATGGGTTTCTGCTGATGGAAGACAAATTGACCACTTTGTTACTTTCTTTCCTCTCGTAGAGTCTACATCTGGTCTGGTGTTCTGTTTGGCTGTGATACCTTCCTGGAAGTGGTCATCAACTGATATAATGCTGCCAACAACTTTATATTTTCCCTCTCCTTCTATTAACTTTTTACTTTTCCTTATCATAAAAGTACTCCCACATCAGGTCTTCTGTTTCTTCTTATGCATCCTGCTCTGTTTTCTCAAACCTCCAGCCAGTCATGGCATCTGGTTGCTTGTACTGGGCTCGGTTCTGGTTCTGCTGGAGGTTTCTTCCTGCTGTTGATTCTTACGGTACATGCTCAGTATGAAGGATTGTTGCAAAGTTAACGACACAACGCAAGCAATTGTCTGCTGTTGCTACGTGCTCAACACTCAATGCAGTCTCCTGGATTTCCTTTAATAGAAAACTTTTTAAACTAATTTGAAAAATGAACTGACGCCTATTGCAAGATACAAAAGTTATTGAATAGACGTATGAGTAGTTTTCTCAACTTATTAGGTACTTGGGAAACTATTGGACATTTTTAGTCAAAGTTATCAAATACTTCTACTACTGTACGACTGCAAATCAATTATGTTTAATGGACAGAAATTAGTCATTTCACATTGTTTGAAATGTAGTGATGAGTTTTTGAGGTTGAAATGCCTCTGTACCATCACCTTAATCTGGACCTCATTCCACAGATTCAGAGTCAGCAGTATTACTCTAGACAGAAGAAACTTGTTTGCCAAGAAACTTTTAAACTTGTCCAAGAGAAGTTAATTCATTTGGTGGAAAAATCCTTTACTGTATGGTACTCCATTTTGTGTGACTGAGAAGAGAACATTAACATCCATGAGAAACAATACAAGGGGGAACTTACGTCTCTGGTGGGATCTTCATTTGAGCTTCAGCCAGAATCCACAAGCAGAAACATGCCAGAATCCTCAGTAGGCTCCTTATTCCCAACATTCCTGTTTCCATTCTACTTTCCCAAAGTTATTCCCAGTTCATATGTCTCAGGGAATTAAGATTTAAAGTTCAAAGAAATAATCAGGAGTTTGAAGAAAATGGTTTCCTCATGCTTGCAGCAGGTAGAGGGTGCCAAGGTTTCTGCTGATGGACTTTTGACCTTGTATGGCTTCCGTAATGTCTTGGTAAACGTGTTCTTTAGGTGGCATCTTCTGTCAGCTCTGATCCTTGTCAGGGAAAAAGGCAGTCCTTGAAGATCTCAGAGCCATCTGCAATGGACTGAATGGAAAAGGAAATGTCAGGACCTAGCACACACTGCGGAGAAACACATCAATTTGATCTGTCTTGGGCTCCTTCAGTTTTTATTTTTTGGGGTTTTTTTCACACTCGCAGTGGTTTCAGCTCCTCTCCATGGCTGCCAAATTTGCTGCACAATCCATTTGGATTAAAAACTCTGCTTCCAAACATAACAGACAGGCAGACAAAGGGAGAGAGAGAGAAAAGTAGGAGGGGGAAAAGGATTGGTGAAGGGGATTGGATGAAGGCTCTGTCTTATCTAAGAGGATTAAAGCGATTGCTGGAGACAACCTTTCCAGCAACCAATCAGCTGCCAGAGAGGAGCAGCAGCACAGTGCCCTAACACACTGACACACTCATGCAATTATCCGATTATGATCACAAACACCTTAAGACTTCCTGGACCTAACTAAGTTGTTGGATGAATGTTTGAAGTCAAACATTCTGATATGTAGGTTAAAATATCTTTCTGTCGGTTGAGAAGTAAAACAAACAACCTCGCAGAAATTCAACTTCTTTCATAATTCTGTGAGCCTGTAATGTTAACTTATCAAAAAAAGTCCTCAACACAAACCAAACGTAACACATATTTTGTGTTTGTTTTTGGCTTTTTCTTAATGCTTTATTACTATTCTTACCTATGAAGTAGTAATGCAAGAAAAATACCTTTGCATATAGTTCAAATCTTTAAATGATGGTATATTTGTAACAGTCTCCTGGCCTCCAAAGTACATTAGAAATATATCTCTCAAGACGTCTCTCTCCTGCTGTATATTGTCTTTATAGATTTTGGCTGTAGAACCCAATAGTTCATCAATTGACTGGCTTTTCATTTTTACGTCTTTTATTTGGAGCAGAACAGACACTGTTGGTCTATTGTCCAAAAGAACAAAAGCAGCCGCAGTCTGATCAAGATTATACAATATTACACAAGCAGACATAAGAAAAACAAGTAAAAGAGGACAAAAATATGGTAACCAAACATCCTGGAGTGCAGAACTGCAACCTGGAGACCGTCCAAAACTCGTCTGGACAAAAATGTGCTTACTGGTAAACCTAAAAACACATTGTAAAAGAAAGCAGAGAACAGTCCAGTTTATGTTGTGACATTATTAGATGGTGAATGGAGTAAAATAGTCATTCAGAGGAATATCTCACTATCCTGTCCTTATGTTGCTGATGGTGTTGATAAAATTATTTCGTGACCTCCTTTGCATGTCATCAAGAATCCCCCATTTATTCAAGTCAAGCTTGTGGCAGAAGGGAACCACCTGAAACATGCAGTGGCCCCTGAGAACCAGAATTGAGAAAAACTGAACTAGAGGCTAAAGATCCAAAAGAAAAACATAACCAAAGGAGACAAGTAAACAGACAAACATGCCAAACTAAAGACAACATGCAAGAGGGTTCTAACAGCTGTAGTAAGGAGGAGTACGCCACGTGGATTCCCCTTCAAAGCCAGACGACCTGCCTCAACACACATGCCCCAGGATGAGAATGATTTTGCTGAGGTCAATAATCAAGTTGATGAGGAAGGATCCTCATGGATGTCTCATGTGGACACTCATGTTTCTTCAGAGGACGATCAGGATGTGGAGCAGGACCGACGTTCCTCAAGAACACATCAAACAAAAACTTTGCATATGATGAGTTAGGGGAAAGTCATTTCAACGTAAGTAGGAATAGTATTTTGAATTACATTAATCTTCACTACAGTTAATTGAAAATATTTGACTATTCATTTGGTACTAGAGTACAGATATAAGTAAGTCATTTTGTAGAAAGAAGCTGAAAATTTTGCAAAAGATGGATGCTTCATAAAATGAAGAACATAATCTATAACTGTATACCCTCTTAACAACACACTAAAGGTAACTAAAGGTGCGCCTAGAAATTCTGTCTATGAAAGGAATGAACAGAATCGGTGACAAAGGGCAGCCCTGGTGGAGTCCAACTCCCACCGGAAACGAGCCCGACTTATTGCCGGCACTGTGGACCAGACTCTGACACTGGTCATACTGGGACCTGACAGCCCGTATCAAAGGGCCCGGTGCCCCATACCCCCAGAGAACCCCCCACAGGGCTCCCCGAGGGACACGGTCGAACACCTTCTCCAAGTCCACAAAACACATGTTGGGTGAACTCCCATGTACCCTCCAGGACCCTGCTGAGGGTGTAGAGCTGGTCCAGTGTTTCACGACCAGAACGAAAACTACACTACTCGTCCTGAATCTGAGGTTTAACTATCTGATGGACCCTCCTCCCCAGGACCCCTGAATAGACCTTGCCAGGTAGGCTTAAGAGTATGACCCCTCTATAATTGGAGCACACCCTCCAGTCCCCCTTTTCAAACAGGGGGACCACCACCCTAGTCTGCCAATCGAGGAGAACTGCCCCCAATGTCCATGCAATATTGCAGAGTCACGACAACCAACACAACCCTACAACATCCAGAGCTTTAAGGAACTCCAGGTGAATCTCATCCACCGCCGGGGCCCTGCCACCGAGGAGCTTTTTAACCACCTCGGTGACCTCTTTATAAAGATGCAAGGTATAGATATAAAGATATAAAGATTTTGTAAAAGTTTTGTAAAAAAAACTATTAAAGATGGGAAAGTAACAGCATAAAGAAAATGTCTTTACAAGAAGCATGAGTACTACTCTTATATTTATTCAAACATTCTTTAAGAACTGTGCTTTTAATAGTTTGACTTACCTGTCACACTATTTTGTAAAGTCTACTAACTGAACCAGTCAGATCATATTATATAATCATAAAGCACAATCCATAAGGTTAACCAAATGAAGACTGTACTATATATTTCATATGAACATATATTTCTAATAATTTATCTGTCAAATTCAGAAATTCAAGTTTATTTAAGAAGAATGTCACTTAAGCAACATTTAATATCTTAAATATTCGATCCAGAGTTTTCACACAACCTCTCACAGAAGGGTCTGATGTTCAGATGCTGAAATGCCCCAGAATTATATGTACAGGTCTAATGGCAGAAAATCAAAGATTCCCATGAATAATTGATCACAGCCACTAGAATAACCACAAATGAATCAATAGAGCAAAGTGTCAGATAAGATCTGATCTGAAGGCAGAGGCCTGCTATGACTGACCTTTTTATATCAAGATACAATCTATGATGCCCTGACATTCTCAAAGGTTCTGCTGAGAAAATCCTAAATTACTGCTAACAACCTCACAGGCTGTCAGGGGTTTTACGTTAAATTGGGAAATGCCAATGTGCAAAAGGACTACAGTTCTCTTCAGTATCCCATAAAAGATTTTCTCCATTATAGCAACTCATCAAAGTATGTACTCTTGACTTTTTCAGACATTAATGTGAGGGAGAAGTTCTCTCCAAATGATGAGTCAGTACTGCCCTCTAGAGACCAAATGTGTAACATGCATCTACAGTCATGGGCTTGCACACTGCTGTTTCTTCACTTCCATCCTGTAGCGTTGGAAACAAAAGTTGGAGCCGACTTTGATTTATTCTAAGTGTTGAAGAGCAAGTTTTTTGAGACTCAGAGTTTTTTAGGCAACACTTTATTTGAAGGGGTGTGCAAAAAATGTCACTGTCATAAACATGATATAACACATGTTATGAACATAAAGGAGTCTTCATGAATGTTTATGACTGTTGACATGAAGTATTATTTGGTAAATACTGACACTTTTCATGCAAAGTTGACACTTTTAATGGACTTTTAATGCACGTTTTAATGGAACTTTGCTATAAAAGGGCCATTATCTACTGTGTATTGGAAAGTTGACCATTTTAATAGACTTTTAATGCAACTTTCAGTGCAACAATGGTGGTAGGAGATTGTTCCGCAATTGGTGGGTTGTTGGATTGTTTTCTGCTCCATTTATCTTTGTGTGTCCTTGGGTAAGGCACTTCACCCGCCATGTCTGGCGGTGGTCAGAAGGGCACGGTGGTGCCAATGCATGTCAGCCTATGTCAGACTATCCCCAGGTCGCTGTGGCTACTATCCAGTAGCTCACCATTGGATAGTAGAATGGGTGATTAACCGAATGTAGTGTGAAGAGCTTTGATAAATCTCTATTCAAGTTCACATTTAGTGTTCTTTCCAAGCAAAGAGTGCATTGGACTGTTTGTACAGATTGAAGATTGATCTGTAAAATATAAAATGCTTCCTTTTTTTGTTCTTGTCTACAGAGAATGTTGAATGTTTTGAGCCGTGCACTTTCTCTGTTCTCATACAGCAAACAGCTGCAGAGTTTTCAAAACATATCGCCACCTTAATGACTGTTGCTGTGTGTGTGTGTGGAGTGGGGGGTGCTAAAAGGTGGATTCATCCCTCTTCTATCCCAGGCTTAGCTGGCTTGGAACACAACAATGGCTGTATTGATGGACCTTTTTCCCCACGTGGCTTGGCATGGTCAGAGTTTTATGTAAGTGTTTCGGAATTATGTTGAGGATTTTGTGGAGGAGGGGACAGACCTTGAGCCCTGCAGCTGTTGCCTGGCACGCTCCGGCCTTAGAGAGAACAGACAGCTCACATCAGTTCCAAGTATCCTGCTGTGGCCAATAGTGGGGGTCTCTGTCATCGCTGGGCATCTGGAGAGGTGCAACGGGTGGTAGACCAGTGGACAGCATCTCCTGAGCTTAGGCTCCTCCTGTCAGACTTCTGAGCTTCAGGTCACGCAGCTAGCTTATGCTTTTGTTGCCCTTCATGGTGAATCGTGCCAACTTTGAGTGTTGGGGTGTTTATGTCCTTAACACTATGTGCAAAAGGTTGTGAAAGCTGAGCTTGAAATATGCATATTTTTTGGGGCATCCGCAACTCTCAGAAAAACACTCAACAGACCATTTGACCTTGGACAGAAATGCATCAGATCTCATGGATCGAGCCATCAGATGGGGTCTTCTTCACAATTGAGGGAAAAATGGAGCAGGAGATTGATGGGGGGCTTGGTGCTGATCTGTTGTGGTAAAGATCTGTCTTGTTGTAACGGTCAACCTACTCACATCTGTGGTAACGACTTTTGAATTGTGACTGAAAAGAAAGACGTGAATATAAATAATTTTTTTCCGTAGGGTGTCTGGGCTCTAACTTATAGAATTAATTTGAGAAGCTTCATCATTTAGGAGAGGCTCAGATTAGATGCTGATTCTCTATATGGAGAAGAGGCAGTTGAGATGGTTTGGGGATCTGGCTATGATGCCTCCTGGATGCCTTCTTGGTGAGGTTTTCCGGCCCCGTCCCACCAGGAGGACACTCAGAGGAAGACCCAGGACACACTGGAGGGACTAAGGTTCTTGGCTGGTTCGGGTCCCCTTGAGATTCCACTGGAGGAGCTGGACCAAGTGGCTGGGGTGAGCAAAGTTTAGGTCTCTCGGTTTAGGTTGTAATCCTGGATAAATGGAGGATAAAGGCTGGATTGGTAATAATCAACTCTAGATCAGATTCATTCAGACAAAACCAACCCATAACCAAGAGTATATGGTCAAAACACTATTAGGAATAAAAAAGAATTCTTTTGCCCAACAAACAGTTTTTATTTAATGTAATTAACTACATCCTTTATAATACACACATACAGGGGCTCTGGCAGGAATCTGGGGCCCCATGGCAAAAAATTAAATTGGGCCCCCCCACGCAGCTGCTGTTACAATTTCATGCGTCTATTCTAACCCATCAAAAGCGTCACAATTTTAAAGGCTTGCAACTGCCTTGCTTTCTTTGGTCCAATACTAACACAATATTTACTGCATACAGTTGCTTAATTTTTTTTCTATTAGTTTTAGATTACTGAATTGTCTCTACCCATGAGCAACAGTTATAGGCAACATGCAAAATATACATGAAGCGACTCAGACTTTGAAAAAATGCTATGTTGTTGCATTTTCTTCAAGCTGCAGTATATAACTTTTAAAAAATATATGTTTTCTCCATATTTGTTAAAGCTGTCACTATGCCAGATAATATGTGAAAACAATCAATCTCCTCCATAGGACAGAGCTACTGTTACAGGCTACAGTATTGCAATGTTCTGGCCAAAAACAACCAATCAGGACCAGGAGGAGGGTCTTAGCGTTGTCAATCAACTCATTCACTTACTGCTAAATGTGCTAATGGTGGAAAAATAACTTATCATACAGAAAAATGTTTATCTGCTGTCATTGCAGATAAACATTTATGTTAACTAGACTGAGCATTCACTAGAGGCTACGTTAGCTACAGCATAGGACAGAGCGAGGGGGAAAAAGGATGAGCAGCCATATGAAATTGTGTTTGACAGAACTAAAACTCTCCTGCCACTGACTGGTTGTTTCTTGAGAGCACTGGGAGAAAGCAGAGGAAATACATTTTTCACTGATTATCTCTCATGCCATAATGTGACAACATAATGACAGATATAACAAATATATTAGAACCCGACAGCACTGAAATGTAATTTCACTCCACTGCACCCCATAGGTCTGGGGTGTCAAACTTCAGTCCTCGAGGGCTAAAAGTTGCAGCAGAGGCAACTTTTAGATGTGCCTCTGCATCACCACCTGAACAGAATAATTAGGTCATGAAGGCTCTGGAGGTCTTATGTACACAAGGAGGAGGTAATTAAGCCATTTCATTTCAGTGTTTGTGGCACCTCTAAAAACTGCAGGACAGCGGCCCCCCGGGACTGGAGTTTGAGGTCGTGCCCTAGGTTAATCCGTCAGCTATATCTCCTCGACGCTTCTGCCGATCTCCGGCAGATTTTTTGTGCATCATCCGGGGGCGCTGCCGAACGCGTCAATGCATTCCGCCTGGTGGATGGGCGTGGGAACTTCGTAAGAGGGTCCGCAGTGGCTAATAGGCCGGCGAGGCAAGGGCCGCATGACGCCGCTAGCGGCTTTAATTAATTTTGGGCCCCATTTTTTAAAAATTTCTATGAACAAAAATAAAATAAAATAAAATAAAATAAAATAAATAAAATAAATTTTAAAAAATTGTGGAGGGCCCCCTGTTGGTCAGAGGCCCTTGGAATTGTCATAACTTTCCCCCCCTGCATATACATAAATTATAACATTTCAAACTTTGTAACACATTTATTTTCAGTGACAAAGCTTGATTCTCATGGAAACAACCAATTTTTCATAAAATCATTCCAAAGTGATCAAAACTCAGAAATCCTGACATATCTGAGATCACATTGTTATAAAAATATCAGTCGTCCTAATTTGAATTTCTCTGTGTAAGTGGAGTGGGGGTTCTGTTGCAAATTTGATCATTTTGTTTCACAAACAAGCATGTTTTTCAGGTCAGAAGGAAGACTTGTGGATCACCTCTTATTTACCTCAGATATTTACCTCTGATAAATCCTTGGCTGTTCATCATTTCAGTGGACAGAGAAATTGTGACTCATTGCTTGACATAATTAGGTTCAAGGTGATTTGAAGTTGTACAAAAGCCTATTTCGGCCTTTTTAAATTGAATTATAATCAATATATCAGTCATAAGTAACAACTCTGTATAATTTTCTACAGATTAGACTTTATTTGGAAGCTCTCCGTGACTTTCTATCTAGTTCTAATATGCTTGTCTGAAGTTGTTAAATGAAATTGGTATTTCTGTGGAGAAAGTTGCTAGAAAATTTCAACTTTCCAAGTTTTCTTGGAAGTGGTGTTCATGGAGAAACACATGACATGATATTTTCACTTCAGCAGCCCTAAGTCAAATTCAACAGAATTTTCAGAAGTCCTGGTCCGGTGCTTTGCATTTTCATGCCTCTCTTGATGTAAGACTTGGCACGGCATTCGGGTTCAGCAGATTGAGTTGATGCTCAACACATAACTGGCTCTTAGAATATCAGAAATCCTCCTTCTGCTGAATGGTGTTTTGTTACAGAAGAGGAAACAAAACACCATGCTGGAGGACAACATAAAATAAGGAATAACAAGCTGAATAACAAGCAGAGGAGGATTTGAGTTTTTTCCTTAAACTTTAAGGTTTTGAGCCTAAAGTCATACCCAAAAACTGTATGTGTATGGTATATTTCGTGCAAGCTCTTTTGTCCTCCATGGCTGGAGGTGATCACAGACATGGAGGTCTGTGATCACAAGCAGCAGCAAAACCAGGAATAATATTTTGAGTTATTTACAGATACTGAAAGTATGGAATCAAAGATTTCTAATGATTTGATACATGATCAAATTTCATAAAGGTAAGGTTTATCACATTTTTGTTTGAAACATGAAATTATCATGTTAAACGATAATACAAATGATATTCGTTTGTTAATGTAATAACCCACGAAGTGAATTTTTTTGAGTGATGGCGCTGCTCATCCCTCCTTCTCTCTCCCCCTGCACTCTGCTGCGCTGCAGCTGGCACAGCCTGTTGTGAATGCTCTGATTACAGTGGATAAACTGCTTTCCAGTAATGATGAGTTGTTTCTCCACCATTAGCACATTTAGCTGTGAGTACATGAGGATGATTGACAGCGTTAAGACCCACCTCCTGGCTCTGATTGGTTGTTTTTGGCTGGGAGCGGTGGATTTCTTCGGCGTGTAATAGCAGCTCGCGTGGAGGTGGAGGAGAGCCATCTCTTCACAGATTATCTGTCACATCTTAGCAACAGTTTTAACAGATATGTAAAAAAAACAAAAAAAACAAATATTTTTCATAAAAGTTACATACACCAACTTTAAAAAAAGGCTGTCCATTTACATATTTTGCATTAACTCCATTTTACCCCTCAGCTCTGACTGTCAACAAGTATGACTGACAAAAGTCAGCTTTTGCCTGGTTTATGTTTATGTAGTTAGACCTTTTTTTTCAGCTATTCTCCCATTTTCCAATAATGTTGTCAGTTTCTGTTTTGTGAGCCTTTGTCATGGAGTCATCTGTAACTGTTGAACTTCGGAAGCATAAATACAACATGTCAGACAATGTTTGCTTTCATCATCAGAATAAATAAACATTCATTTTATTTTAGGTGTTATAGTTACTAGATGCAGTAAGTCAGCGCAGGGTACACCACAACTCATCAAAGTGGTCACTGTTGTAGTGCATCCATCCAACTGCAGCAGTACAGTGCCAGGCTGCTCAGGATCAGATTGACATGTCGGTGGTATGGTATGTATGGTAATCGTGTTCTAAAACCATTAAAATTTCTGAAACTTACCCAGAAATTGAAAAGTATTCCTGCAGACATAAATTCGTCTGATCATATAAGCAGTACTGGAGTGATTTCTTTTCACTGGAATCTTTTTGGTGGAAGTTGTTATCACTCAAGTAAGGACAAACCCCTGCTGGCTTAAAGATGTCCAACTATTCCAATGTCCTGCCACTCTGTTTCTGACCAAGTCTCCAGCTGCCTCTAACAGATTTCCAAACAAGACTGAAAACAAGGCAAGGTTACATGGAATGAAATAAAAACTACCAACAACTCCAAACACTACAATGAGCAGCAGAAACATCCAAACCCGTCAACTCCTATAATATGGAAAAACATCTAAAGACTTACATCAGGTTAGGCTGGACATTTCCTTCCTGTGTGGTTAAAATCTCTCCTTACAGACAGTCTGGGCTTTCTCCCATTTACTTGGATTCCTCCAGGAGATTTTCTACTGGACCAATCAGTGAATAGAAGCAGACGTTGTGAATGACGATGTTGATTTTCTGAACTGTTTTAGAATTGTAGTCTGTCTGTAGCTTTAGCAATAACAGCAAAGGCAGTGAACAAAACCGCTCAGTCCATTTTGGTCATGCTTCCAAATATTGAACTAACATTTAAAGTCGCCTTGTTCAGATTGATGCTTCTCTCTTCGCAGTGGAGGACGGTTGTTTGCAGTTCAGGCAATTTGCAATAAACTTCATAGTGTCGAACTGGCACATTACATACATGCCAGGCAAACGTTATCAATTATGTCAAATTTCAAATCTCAACAGAGTCTATGGAACAATTGTTTGTTCCCATAATACTATGTAAAAAACTCAGGCTACATTCAGATGTTAATTGAGATAAATCAGTTGTTTTACTCCTGATATGGAAATGCAAAAACACATTTCTTCAATTTTTGCAGTCATCCAACTAAAGAGCAAGAAAAGGTAAAAAGAATTGTGACATATTGTGACATGAAAATTGATTTAGCGAGGAGAAAACCTTGCTTTTGGTCATTTAGGGCCTTTCTTAGGAAAAAAAAGTATAAAAAGCTCTTGAAGCTGTCCTCTAAAGAAATAGTAAAAGTTTGAAGCCTAGCCTTGATACTAGAACTTAAAGAGCTCTGTATGCAGAGTTTTGACGTCTGTAGGGAAACACACACATGGAAGCAGTGCACAGCCTAATCCCTGTAAAACTGCAGTTTTAGTGCAATTCACAATGCAGCTGTTCACTGGTGGAAGAAGTGAGAAAATGTACAGCTGCAGGAACAAATGTCTCAAACCAAAGCAAGCAAGAATCAAGCCGGACTCCGGAACCTCAATACTTCAAATAGTTTATTAACCACAAAGACACTGACACATGTACAGCATGGACATGCACATACCACAGGGTGAATAAAGCAACATTATGTGGCTTTCAGACCGAACACAGCATGTGCTAAGGACATCCTGTGAATTGGCAGCGAACTCTTTATTTAACATCAGTTTCATAGAATCTGTTTTCAGATAATGGCTGATTCTATGTAGAAAACTACAGCCCTAGCAGCTAGCATGGAGCATTGATACATGTATCCAAAAGTAATACTTTACTACAGTATCTCCAGATTGTCATTACTTTTAATAAAAGTGTTAAAGGATTTTTGTGTCTCATACTTTATTTCCAACTCTATAAAAACAGTTTATCAAAATGCACAACAATTAAAATAGGTTAGTACTTAGCATGATATTTAATTTAGAAAGACCTATTGCTCGATTCAAAGAGCAGAAATGAAATTACACAATGGCAGTAGCCATACAGTAAGGAAACAGAATAACATTGCTGACATTATCAGTAGCTCAATAAAAGTTCAAGTCAAATCATCACAACTTTTTGTATTTTTATATGTATTTTATCTGATACATGGTTGTCTTTTATAACAAATGGTGTACTGCTGATCTCAACTCAGGACGTTGTGGGCCAGTGGGCAGAATACTTTGAAGACCTCCTCAATCCCACCGACTTGCCTTCCATTGAGGAAGCTGAGCCTGGGGACTCTGGGTCGGGCTCTCCAATCTCTGGGGACGAGGTCACCGAGGTGGTTAAAAAGCTCCTCGGTGGCAGGGCCCCGGGGGTGGATGAAATTCGCCTGAAGTTCCTTAAAGCTTTGGATGTTGTAGGATCGTGTTGGTTGACGCGACTCTGCAATATTGCATGGACATCGGGGACAGTTCCCCTGGATTGGCAGACTAGGGTGGTGGAGAAGGGGGACCGGCAGGTGTGCTCCAATTATAGAGGTGTCACACTCTTAAGCCTCCCTGGCAAGGTCTATTCAGGGGTCCTGGAGAGGAGGGTCCGTCGGATAGTCGAACCTCG
>CAEGAD010053894.1:0-14151 GCA_903067055.1 Poeciliopsis paucimaculata
GCAGTCACCCCCAAACTGGAGCAGTGGCTACAACAGATCCCAGGAACAACATCAGACATCTCAGTCCAGAAATGTGCAGTCCTAGACACAGCCAAGATACTGCGCAGAACCCTCAAGCTCCCAGGCCTCTGGTGGATTAATAGCTCAGAGCTCAGAGGATAAGAACCACCTGCGGTGGGTGAGAACGGAATTTTTTTTTTTTTTTTTTTATACACACACAACATATTTGCCAAAACTGTCACTACATTGTGACAGTATGGCATCAGACAGAAGGGTGACTTTAGCAAGACATTTTGTAAATTTACCAAAGAACAAGCAGATGTTGAAAAAGAATTTTAAAAATTTACAGATTTTTACATTGAAGAGAAAAGCAAACATATCTGCCACAAAAACAATTTGAAGACATAATTTTAATTATGTCTGCAACATAATTTAAATTATGTTTCCTCAACTTCCTGTGACTACTTGTAACCAAAGACAACCATATAAGCTTTTCATTGCCGAACAATCTATTTAATCATCAGACAGCAAGACAAACCCTTTTCCCCCCTCCTAGCTGTGCTCACTATTAATCCACTTAAACACAATTTATAGGGTCTCAACATAGACTATCTTCCTGCATAAAATTACATGAAGCCTCCTTATAGTGTTGTCAAAAGACTAAATTAGTCAAACTGGGCCCACTAATTTAAGAAGGAATAAAGCACTCTGGCTTCACCGATTCATCAATGAACATCAGTAACTGCAGTAATACCAAATTAGCACCATCCACGTTGTAACTACAAAACCATAATGCACTCAATTTTGCTTTGGTTTTTTTCCTGTGACTAGAGTATGCCAATTCTTCCAATGACCTAAATTCAAGCCTGTTCAGATTACATTTGAATTAGGGAAGAACTCTAAAAAATAATTCGGAAATGCTGTCGTTTAAGCTCATTACTACAACTTTATGGCTCTTCAGTCAGTAAAGCACAATTGATATCTGCTGTACGATGTCTCGTAAAATAATTCCTACTCACCGAACTTTTCCAAATCTCCTTTACAACCACTAATGTCAATGTTTTTTAACTGGGATTCAGAAGTGTACATGGTTGCATCCAGGATATGTGATTTGAATGTCGACCTATTTCTGCAAATCAACATAGTAATCAACATTTTAAATACAACATTAGGGGTGCATGCAGTTTTTTTAAAATGTATCTTCTGAAAGCTCTGTTGGAAAACCTTGGTGTGAAAGACCAACACAAAGTAGTGCATACTTTGTTATAAAATGGAATGAGAGAAATATGTTTTTTTAAAAATGCAGATGTAAGCCTTTTGGGGTACATCTGTACCAAAAGGTTGAAATATTTGCCCATTCTTCTTGGCAAAATCATCAAGCTCAGTCAAATTGGAAGGAGAGCATCTGTGAACATCAACAATGAAATGTGGTCACAGATTCTCAATAGGATTTAGATTTGTACTTTGACCAAGGGGTTATGACACATGGATATGTTTTGCTCTTAACCTTTCCATTGTTCATGTAGAATAGTCAAACAGCTTGTTATTATCCAAGCAAACCAAACCCCCTGGACATCAGAATACAGTTATAGTTAAGGGTGGTGCACCGCTAAGTTGACCCTAACGCCCCCCAAAGCCCTCACAGTCCACCTCTGCACTTCCCAAAGCTTTAAAGCTTCCTCTGAGAAAACATGAAAGTGTGATGTAGCATAGGTGTACGAGGCTATTGCATGGTGTCGAAAGTGTATGGAAATCTATATGATACTGCTAAAAATTTTGATTATCCGCCCAAATTTTTATATCGATGCATTCCTATTTAATAGGCTGTAAAACCATTGTTGAGCAGCAACCTAATAGGCAACAACAGAATATAACATAGCAATAAGAATCATCTACACTTCTGTAGCAAGTGTGTTTCGTGACATAAATGATTCTTAAAGAGTTACAATTAATGAGATTAACTACAAGCCCTCAGAATGGGTAATAAGATGTCTGCTGACATCTACATATCAAAATACATTATATGACGTAAAACTTTTTACATTCAAAATTTAATGTATAATTTAATTTGCATGCCCCTACAGAACAAATCTTAAAATCCAACGTATTTTAAGTAGCATAGGAATGTTACCAAGCTCATTTGACCTTATCTATGCATTTAAATGAAATGTTTAATAGACAGAACCATGGCCACTGTATTTGGAATAAAAAAGGGATAGAACTCATCAGTGACAACACTAACACATTAGTGTTAGTGTGTTAGTGTTGGAGAGAACCTGGGGGGAGGGGATGTTCCAAGAGTTCATGCCTCCTTAGAGGAGAAGCCGCCTTGGCCTGCCACCGTGTAGCCCATATCATAATCTGCCATCGCCAGTCTGAGTAAGACTTGCATGCATGTACCTACTTATATAAAGAATCACTGAGAAAAATCACTGAGAATCACTGTAAGCAACGTGATGCTCACAGACCAAAAACAACCTTAAATCTCAGTGTAGCACCTTCTTCCATCTCCTTGTTTCAAGCTGCAAAGCTATAAGCAATAGCCACATGTCATCGCTCCACAAGAGTGGCACATCTGGTCATTGTATAGAGCTCAACAAATAGTTACATCACCAAGTTATTCCACCTGAGCTATTTACCTCTGCAGATTATTGTCCAGGGTAGTTCAGCTGGACAGTCACGTCTTGAGAGGCTGGCAGTCATTGTGCACCCTGAGCTTTATGATACTTTTTGTTCACTGACAAACATCTGAGGCCTTCCGAGAGCAGCTCTATTCATATGGTTAAATCTCACACAGGTGAACTATCTTTACTAATTAGTTGACTTTGACAGCTGGTTGACAGCTGATTTTACTTAGATAAATCAGAATGAAAGGGGGGCAAGAAACATTTTTAAATATTTACAAATTGAAAAATAAATTACATTTTTTAAAAAATCACAAAAGTACATGGAGGTGAGGTTGTAGCACAGGAAAAAAAAAGAAGAATAAGTTCAAGGGGTATAAACGCATTTGCATTTGTAATGTGCCTGAATGCCAAACTGTCACTTTGAGATGGTTTCAGCAGTGTTGGAAACATGCCCTGCGTGATTGAGGTTTAGAAGTTTTGTATACGTTCAGCCTGAATGTTAAATTGTGGGGGTTCACAAACTCTACTGCCACCTTCTGTCCGGCGCCATAACATCATCATGATGTCAAAGTGCTCCCTCTGTACAACACATCAGTGAAGGGGGCCAGGATGTTGAGCTCCCAACACGTGAAATGAACGGTTATTTGGAGATTCAGACTAAAATCAGACTTGCACATAGCAGATATCCTTAAGGAGAACTTCAGGAACATTTAAGATTGTAAAGTACGCACAAACTTTAGGAGATCAATTATTTTTATATGATCAAATTAATAATGAGAGAAAAGGAATACAAGGCTAACCTTCCCAATTAGGAATGCGTAACTTTATGTGTAACTTTGTCGAATACGAAGCAAATGCGTGACTGTCTGTAGACTACTCCTTCATAATAATCACAGAGAAAAACCTTTATTTTCATCGCTGCTGTTGCTATTGGTCGTTGTCCTTCATCGCAAACCTTTCAATTGGTCAATGAGGCCGACATCTGTCAGCTGTGCCGCTCGTGGCTCTTTCCGATGAGAAACGCAACGCTGGATGTCGAGCAGCATCACATTACGCTCAGGCGGTCTTCTGTCGGTGATGGAGCATCCTGGGGGTTGTAGTCCGAACTCTCGCAACCTCCCATAATTCCAGCTGTTTGACGAACAACAGCTCCCACAATCCCACGGTGAATCTTGACGCCGTCGTGCTCATGTTTGGCTTTGTTGTTGTTGTTTTGTTTTTTTTTTGGGGGGGGGTGTTTGTAATTGTTTCGGGTTACTGTAGAAGCTGTGTCCCGGCAATAAGTCACAGATGTCCTGAATATGTTTCCGTGGTTTTACTGAGGACTACAGACCCTCTGACTCGCACGCGGGAGCGTTGTTCGGCCCGTTCAGAGAGAGAGTGTCGGGATTTAAAGGTAAGAGTCGCTTCATGGAGGACTCGAGATAAAATGTGCGCAGATGTTTTTTCTTCAGTCAACAAAGCCCGATAATGTCCCCGCTCTGTTCGCACTTACAGCAGTCAAACAAAACAAGCAATAATTAGCAATAAAAACGTTAATTCATTATTGAATATCCTGCACCGTATGTTTTTTGTCGTTGTTGTTTTAATTAATAAACTTGCATCGAGGTGTCTGGCACAGTGTTTCCTCCGACATGCGCTGCTTTTTGCAGGGCCTCAAGCCTTTTCTGCCTGTGTGTAATATGAACCCTCGGAAAGTGGCTGTAAATTTCCACCTGAAATCTGCGATTTTTGGGTGCATCGACAGTCAATGCATATTTTTGTATGTTTTTCAAAGTAGAAAACTGTAGACATTTTAGAACTTTAAAGTTCCATTTATGATGCGAAGATAGTTATGAGCCCGTCGCAGTTTTGCAGCACATTAAGAGTTCGTTGTTGTTCTGCTGTTGTTGCAAGGAGCAGAACAAGCACGGTCTGTTGTTTTCTGTGGCCCCTGCCTTTGTCATGCACAGCTATTACTGTGCCTTTCAAAGTTTTTCTCCCTCTTGAACTCTTTCATATCTTCGCACGTTACATTTGCAATATATGGAGTGCGATATATCAAAGCAAAGCATATTGCAATCGGAAACATAATAACATGCTGTTGTCCAAAACATCAATTTGGAGCTCTTTCTTCAGGATTAAATTCCTGTGGTCTGCTGGCACATAGGCAATTATTTTGATACTCAAGGTAGGAGGAATAAGAACCAATTTCTTTCTAGCCATTACATTTCAAACTTCAATAACTAAAATGCAGGATTCCTAAAATGTCCTTACATTATGTTTTCCCTGCAATTATTCTAAGTGTACCATCCACGCTCACATTGTGTGACGTATTGATCGGACGTCACATAAAAAAAAAAAGTTCCTCCAAGAGTCTGCATCTACAACTACCAAACCAGAATAATGTTATTTTGTTCATGGAGTCCCAGGAGAAAGATCACATTTTTCTGTTCTTGCAAAGTATGTTTAGAGTCTTGGCCTTGCTTTCCTACTAGAAAGACAGCTCTGACCTCTGACCCAGGCTCACCCTTTTTGCATGCTCTAACAGGGTTTCCTTCAGGACTGACCTACATTTGGCGTTACCTGTCTTCTCATTAACTCTGATCAATGTTCTTGTCCCTGCTACCTGGACACATAACACTTTATGTGTCCCTGGACACTTTATGTGTCCCTGCTACTGTGGGACACATATGCTGACACCACCTTTGTTCACTTAGTTTTTGTTTTTTTTCCCCACACATACTATTTGGCTTGTAAGCCAAAAAGTTCAGTGCAGATTTGAATAATGTCTTTCTGCCTACAGCTCTTCACCTTAGGCCAGACTTGAGAACCACATGGCTAATAACATTTGTATGCAGATTTTCTGTCGTGAAGTGTGCTCATGCAACACATTTTGGGTTTTCAATTGTGAAAGGTTGTGAAAATCATCCCACATTTTTCCACTTGACAAATATTCATTATTTTGTATTGGTCTATAACACAAGAATACAATTAAAATAGACTGAAGTGTGTAAAAGTCCAAGGGCGTGAATATTTATCCAAGGTGCTGTAGATGCTTCTGTACCTATAAGAGACTGTAGTACATTAAAGATGCAGCCAGGATTGCTCGATTTATTTTAAGTACTGTCGAATCCGAGCCCCAGACATTTTTAACATCATGTTTACATGTAATGAAGTACAATAACAAATGATTTTCTTTTTTATGACGACCAAAATAGCCTCGGCAACACATCTCTAACATGTCATGTTGCTCAAAGCCCGTCCTGTCATAGAGGCTTATCTCTGGTGTCCTTTTCTCAAGTGCAGCCTCAGTCAGGCTATCTTCTTACACCAAATAAATATTCAGAGGCTTCTGCTTGCTCAAGTTTGCTCACCAGCTCATTTGTTTGTTTTAGGTGTAAAGTAGCCTGTCATTGTGTTGTGTTGCCATGGACAAGGCTTGGCGCGTGCAGTTTCGAAACGTGGGCTGCGCCTACTTCCCTCAGAGCAGAGTCGACTGCCACTACACACTGAGCTCGCAGCACAGCTGGGCCAGTAGTGACTGGATTGGGCTCTTTAAGGTATCGCCACCCTGACAGGAATCATGAAAACAAACAGAAACATGTTAAGAAAGTCTGGAAAAGTGTATTATTTTGTGTCACCTATCTCCAGGTCTGAAACCTTTTCCTGTGATCAAACAGAGAAAATTGGATTTCCTAATTGAAAAAAAAAAAAGTGGTTTAAAAAAACCGTAGTGTTTTCACTGGGTCACATTTGAGTCCCTTGGCTTCAAGCATTTTTAATGTTTAATCCCTTTGTTGGATTTGACTTATTGAGACCCCACAGGTATTCCCATTCTCATTGAAGCTCAAGACATAGGCCTTTGTGCTTGAGATAACAAATCAGGTTTCATATATATTGTTCTGAATCGTGATAAAAGATTTGAAAAGTTATGATTTAAAAACTTTGATTATACTACTCTTATGTAAGATAGTCCTTTAATTAACTAGATAGTATCAGCATGTTATACCCTACATGTATTACTTTGTAAACAGTAGTATAAAAAAAGCGTAATATTTTATATTTTAATATTTAGCATCTTTTCAAGCTAAAATTTTCTCAGATCTACTAAAAACAGAAAAGAGTAACTAATGTTATATACACAGTCTGTTTTAGTGATTCTTAATCTTTTGAATCACTTTGTTTTGCAGGGTTGCATAAAAAGTACTATTGTGAATGCAAAGAAACTACTTTGTATCTCTTTTGACTCCACAAAAAGTGTGTCGTTAATTATCATTGAAACCCAACAACAACCGTTTTTGTTTTTTTTCTTAAAGTGACCGTAAGACACACTTTACATAAAAATGCAAAAAAAAAAACAAGGCGCAAAAACATCTTAAGGAGTTTGACGCACCTACAAATAAAACTCGATTTAATAATTTTAACTACTTTAACAGCAGAATAAGTAAGTTCTGCTTTTCCAGGTCCTGTAGTTATATTTTTATATTTAAGTTCTTGTACAAACATATATTTTTGCTTAAGGTTGTCTCAACTTGAGACAGCCTTTTCTGGAAATTACCAAAAAAAAATTTCAGTTAGGTTTCAAAAAGGAGCTCAATTGTAAAAATGTAAGCCTGGGTAAAAAATGGATGAACGTCGACCTGGATGAAAGCCTGCATTTATTTTTATTGACTGCATGACTGTGTGTGTATGTGTGTGTGTGTTTATGTGTTGTTGTGATTGGAAAACAACTTTTAGTGTTGTGTTTTCTGTCTTGTTTTATTGTTGTTTTGTGTATTCATTTTTGTGACCCGTCAGTGGACTACAGATGCAAATTAGCTTTTGCTCTAATCTGGTGCAGCACATCTAATGGTGATATTTATGTTTCAGTTTGACATTGTTCCTTTTGAAATAAATTTTAAGATAATTAAATCTGGAATAATAACATGCGCATGTTGTCCTCCTCAGGTCGGGTGGTCGTCAATGAAGGACTATGAAACCTTCGTTTGGGCTCTGGCCCCAGCCGATTATCAAGAGGGCACAGAGGTCAACTGCTGCGTGCACTTCCAGGGTACTCATGTCTGTGTATTTATTGTTCATAGTTTCAGTGAATCTCTACTAGGACAGCAGATCTGCACATAAAACCTTCAACAGGAGATTGTTATTTCTATAAAATGCTTGTTATTGTTGCAAATCTCGTGTTTTATAGATGACAATGTTTTTTTCTGACTTAAAAGAGAATTTTTCCAGAAAAATAATAATAAGGGGGGAAAAAAGCACATCCTGTGCAGAAGACAAATATCCTGCCTTGCTTTGTCTCCAGCACAGAAAGCCTCTGTCATGGCATGAATTCATTTCTGTGCTAAGCAGGGGGTTGAGTAATGAGAACGACAAAAAACAATGGCTTAAAGCCTCCTCTGCTGACTGCTGCTGCTGCTCGCTGGAGAATACACTGTTCACTTTGTGCTGTGTGTCGGAAGAAACTGATCAGGGCGGTTCTCTGTAAGGAGCTTGCATGGAGCAGGTATGGGTCTGAGCCAATGTGCAGACTTCAATGTGCAGTCTTCTTCTCATTCCTAAGCTAATGCACATAGCTCATAAACTTAGGTGGTAATTCATTCAAGTCTGCTCTTTAGCATATAATTTAAAAAGCTGTCATTTTGAACAAATTATTGTATTATTATAGCATTATTTAAATTTTTTTAAATTAAAGTGGTTCTCTGCATGGGTATCGTTAGACTTTGCCTCCAGGGCTGAAGCTCCAGATATATGTATTTTAATAACCCCATATCTTATAAAGGAAGACATGTAAAAAGGGGTTGGAGGATATTCTTTAAATTTGACTCTTTTTTTTTTAATCTTTTTTTCATGTTATGATGTTATTTCCTTCAAAAACATAACTGTAGTGTTGCTTTGATTCATAAATGGGCTGCCTAAAAGCTTGCTCTGACAAAGACCCGCCTACTTCCATACAGCTCCTCCTTGGAGCTGCAGTTTCCAGCCGAACTTCCACCTCCCAATGCTTTCCCCACTTAGCTCCTCCAGACTAGCACTAGCAGAAATTAGCATACAGCTGGTGGAACTGTGTGTCTCCTGAGTTTACTATATGCACTACCTCTCAGTCCAGTGCTCCTAAAAACAGTTGTTGAAGGTATAACGAGAAGCACTGTTGGAGTAGGGCTGGTGGTGGTTAGGGCTCTGATCACCACCAGCAAGCAAAGAGCAAAGCAGGGGTTTGAATTGGCAACCCACCAGTTACAGAATGAATTTTTACCTCTTGAGCCACCGTTGTAAATAAAGTATTTCAGTCTTTCTCTGATAATCGCTAACTTGTTAAAGAAGACTTTGTTTCATCACTTTCAGCCTCCTACCTGCCCAAGCCCAGCTCCCAGGAGTATGAGTTCATATATGTTGATGCTAAAGGGGAAGTGTGCTCCCGCAGCTCAACATTCACCTTCTGTGCACCGAAGCCTCTGGAAGACCTGGTGACCCTGGAGGACGAATCCCATGGTGAGGACGGAGGCACAGACATGCTGCTGGTAATACCCAGGGCTGAACTGCTGCAGGTGAGTCTGAGCATGACGGCGACAATAAATAACATTGACGAGGCTCTGGGTTAGCGTATGCTTTTTAGAGCTGCATAATTAATGAGCATGGATAAAGGACATCCGCAGACATAGCCCGGGTTTCTCCCTGTCTCTTCTCAGAGTCGGCTACAGGAGTGTCTGCAGGAGCGCGCTGAGCTGCTGCGTGAGCAGGAGGCGGCCAAAAAGCAAAGGGAGAGAGACAGGGAGGACTACAAGAGGGAGAAACAGCAATGGGACAGACAGCGCAGAGGGTTAGAGCGTGAGGTCAGCAGGCTGAAGGAGGAGCTGGCCCAGAGTGATCAGAAGATTGAGGAGATGGAGATGAAGCAGAAGGTGGTGCATTAACCTTGATGGTCTCTCTTATTGTCCTACATTTACGTTTGAGATGATGTTCAATTCATTTTCCTCACCAGATGCTTAGAGCTCTTCAAAGCCTGACTTGAATTCTGGTATTTCAGGATGAAAAGGCTTTAGGAGATTGCTTAGCCCAGGAGAAAGCTGCTTTAATGGAGGTCAAGGCAGCAAAAGAGCAGCTAATCAGAGAGCTTGAAGAAGACATCAAAACACTGACACAAAGAGCTGTGGAAAGAGAGACAGAATTGGAGAGGTTAGACTTTTTTTCCAGTTTTTTTTTTTTTTTTTTTTTTTGGGTGGGGTATCATAAATAGTTTTGAGCACCCATAGCCAAAAATCTGTGTTTACAGAATGAAAGACAGAGCCAAGAGGGCAATTGCCTTGAGAAAAGAGGAGGAGACTGAAAAAAAAGGCCTGCAGGTATTTTCCTCTTAAACCAAGTTAGCTGTAAGAGTAAACTGGCATCTCTGTTGGTCTTTACTTTGATTTCTTTAATTTGGTCTGTTTGTTAGAACAAGCTGGATCAGACTGAAGCTGAACTCAGGAGTTTGTCTAAAGAGTTCCAGGTTCTGAGGAACTCCCTGGCCCAGAGAGACACCAGTGTCCTGCAACTCCAGAACACCATCACCACTCTCACACAGAAACTCACCACTGCCCACAGGAAGGAGGTCAGATATTTGCAAAAGTTTGTACGCTGTCAGGAAAAAATAGGAATTTGATTTGAGTCTCTTCCAAGTCTAAGTACCAAACAGATTATTTCAAGACTTTATTCTTCATCTCATTGCTTAGCATTGCATTGCTATCCATTCACCCATTTTTAATATATTTGCTATATATTTTCTGTTTATCAGCCCATTTGTCCACCTATTTGTTCATTTGTCAGTCTTTCCATTTGTCTGTTCACCTATCCACTTCCTTACAATCTGTTTTTTTGTTTCTGTTTTTATATTTGTGTTTGTAGAAATGTCTGCCATAACTTTATAGTGAACTTTAACATTTGTTTTAATGGTGGATAAAAAAAGAGTTTAAAAAACCCTACACAAAGTGAAAGAGAAAATGTCTCTTTAGTCTGGTTATTTGTATTCAGATTTGTAATACCACTCTTGTTAATGCTTAAAATGAAAACAACCTGCCGTTTTTTTTATTTTAATTTTTTTTATAAAACCAGCACCAGTATCTCAAATTACTTTCTGCTTTGCCACGACAGTAACCAGCCGTGTCCTTTTTGGCTTGCTTTGCTAACAGACTGAAAGTGAAGCATCACTGAAGGAGATGCGGAGCCTACGTGAGCGATTTCACATGAGCGAACGCACCGTCGAGGGTCTGAAGAGCGATCTAAGCTCGCTGGCAGCCCAAAAGGATCACGTGCAGGCCGAACTGCACCAGGCTCGAGTGCAGGCTGCCCAACTCACCATCCAGCTTGCAGATGCCAGCATGGCCTTGAGAGAAGGAAGAGCCAACTGGGCTCAGGATAGGCAGAGTCTGCAGAATGCTGCAGAGGTAATAGATTTGCTCCGATTATGGAGCCTGTGGTTGACTCAGGACATTGCACGTTATTAAAGGACTCTAATTTGGGAAGCATTTCATACGTTGTGTGTGTGCGTGTGTGTCACATCCACAGTTGGACCAGGAACACTTGGAGAGACTCAATGCAGAGCTGCAGAAGACGCAAGAGAGGCTGCGGGAGGAAACAATGGAGAGGGTGAAGCTGGAGGTTGAGCTTGGTAGAGAAAAAGATTGTAACCGGGTGAGTGAACGAGAGAGAGACTGTACATTATTGCAGTATTTTCTTTCAATGTAGCAAGCGCCTTGTGATAAAAAGTCCTTTCAGTCATGACACGAACAGGAGGTGTGTCAAGGAGGGTGAGGGGGATTGTCACATGAACAGTGTAACCAGTTAACTTCTTCACACCCCATTTGTTGCTTTATGAAATAAATGATTCTGACATATTCAATGCTTGTTTCTTTTTGTTTTTTTACGGGGTTTTTTTTAACGGTGACTGGCCCACAGGTTCAGCTGAGTGAAACACGAAGGGAGCTGCAGGAGCTGAAAGCCAGCCAGAAGATTGCACAGAAAGAGAAAGAGCAGCTGCGAGCAGAGAAACAGGTCAGGAGTGAAGGAGTTTCTTCTAATTGACATGTGTTTGAATATCACTATTCCTATAATAACAATGACTAAAACATTTAGCATCCTTCCTGTGTCGTATAGCTTGGGTTTTATAACAAATTCATACTGATGCAACAAGAATGTCGGGATGGCGCATATCCCAGGTGTTGGGGATCTTCTGTGTTGTCTTCTTGTTATTGTGCTATATAAATTGTTTATAGTGCAATATAAAATGCTGTTTTTCAGGTCAGTCAGTACTGCGGCTGTTAATGTGTCTGCAGTTTTTGTTGGCTAACCAGCGTCGCGTTTGCCAGCTGCAGACTCGTTTAACAATCGCAGCTGTATGTGTTGCTCCAATCAAAGTGCATAAAAACAAAGGTTTTGATATTTAGTGCATCAGAGGAGTTCTATTTATATGAAATGATGTGGGGGTTTTTGTGTGTGTGTGTGTGTGTGTTTATTGCGCGACAGTTTCACGTGACTTCGGTTTGACGATGCCCGATATCATCCCGGATATAAGGGTAATGCTGATGGAGCCCTGCTTGAGCTTGTGATGTGATCCGTGTAATTTCTGCCACAGGAGTTGATGGAGTACATCTGTCAGCTGGAGCAGAAGACGGGAACAGTGACCACTGCCAGGTGGGACGCGGCTCCAATTGTCTCTACAGGTAAATTGAGCTGCACATCAATCTACTGTATGCCCTGCAGATGTGAACAATAAAAGTGTCGTCTGCTATCAGAGAGGAGGAGCACTAAATATCACTCGACGTGGCTTCTGTTGCGTGTGATGAGAGCGGTTCTGTGAGCGGAAACGTGACCTCCTTCTCTTCACCAACTAATCTTTCTGGCAGGGCGTCCTGAGATCGCGCTATCCGACTCTGAGGATGAGAGCCCAGAGGCTTTGCAGATCCTCCATCCGCCAAGATCTCTGAGTCACTACAGCCTTTGCGAGCAGGGCCAGCCTGACTCCCTGCTGCTCTCAACCCCTGCTGTCGCCCCGCGGGACACAGACAGGAGTGCTGTGGTCATCAACCAGCCCGCCCCGCTCTCCCTGCCACACCAGGCCAACTCCGACACTCTGCCTCACAGCTCTGATTCGGTGAGACGCGCGATCAGAGCCGTTCGCTGTCACTACGGTGTAATTATATGTGATAGTGAAAATGAGCTACGGCTTCCAACTAATAGCCATGCACACCAGTTAAACGTGGGCAGCGGGTCGTTTGATATAGACATTATCTCATGGAAGCAATTAGGCTGCTAGTTGGCAAGTTATTCGACTGTAATAGGTGCTGGAGAGATATGAGTTAACTGCCTGACTCCTGTTCTATGTGTGTGTGTGTTTGTGTGTGTGCTTCACGCCGGCATTTAGGAGGAGGAATCTGATCTAGTCCTGCAGGGAAGCAAAAACTCTGAAGAGGAAACGGCACTTCTGTTGCCTGAGTACAAGGACGCATTTCTCAGGTAGCAAATACTCATGACCTACACACGGAACATAATGTAGTAAATTAAGAACTGTCTTTGAATCATTTTCGTTTCAGTACCCAAGCAATTACAAAATATATGTATATACTTTTTGTATTGTAAATCCCTTAACCTAAATCATGGTGTTGTCATTAGTACGGTGACGCTACAGTTCAGCCCAAAATTATTCATTCGTTCGTCAGATTTAGGTTTAAATTAATATGTTAAGCTTTCCTGCTGATTGTAAGTCATGTTAACCATTGGAGTGGCCAAATCATATTAACAACTTTATTGTGATTAGGGTGGACAGCACAAGGCCTTCCAGCACCAATGACTCTCTCACTGCCAAAATAATCATAATACCGCTCTCAAAGCATGCCAAATGCTGGTCAGCAATTATGGAAAGGGTTTGATTGCTGTAAAGTCAATAAAGACTTTGCCATTGATTATTTAGAAGGATAAAAAGATTTTTTGAAATTCCATATTATAATAAAACAACTAAAAATGGGTAGATAATTAAAATATATACCCTCCTTTCACATTGTTTTATTTTATTTTATTTTTTTACATATACCTGCATCCTTTTTGATTCAGAAACAAACTTTTTAGTTGAATGAAAATAATTTTATATCTAAATATGCCAGGAGTATGAATAATTTGTGGCTTAAGCATATGTTAAAGTATAACTACTTAAACTTGTAACCAAAACTTTGTGACAAATTTTCTTCAAACTCAAGCTGAACCCCTGAAAAATTAATTCAACAGAAGGATTTACTCTCATCATCCCCACAGACTGCTGAAAGCAGAGGTCTGATTTAAAATTTGTTAAATTTAACAGAAAATATCAACTATAGAGGAGTTCAACCAGTGCCAGTCAAGCTCCTGTGGGATGGTCTAGACCACATGTGTCAAACTCAAGGCCCGGGGGCCAAAACTGGCCCACCGTAGCCTTTTATGTGGCCCTCTAGGCTCCAAGTTACATCAATAAGTCCTTCCAGTTTTTCACAGATTTGCAAAATTCACACAAAATCAACAGATCCCCACATTTTTTCTC